>CM028351.1:72901866-73193031 GCA_016618105.1 Dendrobium huoshanense
TTTATTCACTAATTTTGTCTTAATTATGTTATTTAGTTAATTGCATGCTTAAGGTGCACACACCACCTAGCCTAGGTTCTCCTAGATCTAAGGACGTGTTGTGCTTGCCACTTGTGTATGCATGCCATGTTATTCAAAGGGTTAGAGGAACTTTGATTTGAACCTATTCAAAACTAGTGACATGATTAAGAACAATAATTAAGGACCCATGTATAGAAAACTTAGAAAAATTTCAATAATTAGGATTCACCCCCTTGAGTTGAAACTTTGAACATTTGAACTTAGTGACACCTCAGCCTTAGGGAAATTTTCATGATTTTTGAGGTCATTAGGTCCCCTAATTAATTTTCTAAGTCTTAAACCCTTAGTTAAGCCTTTAAAAACTTCTAAAAATTGTAATAAATCCAATTTAAATCCAAAAATTACATATAAACCCTCAAATTGACCAGAATTCAGTCCTAATCTATGATAATTAAAAGCCCCTTGATTGACAACAATTAAACCCTAATTTAATTTTAAGTGAAAACCAATATTTAATTAAGATAATTAATTAATAATAATATAAAAAATCCAAAAATCTCCCAAACACTTGGGGATCCCTCCTTAGGTTGTTCCTGACCTTTGGAGGTGTTTTCAAGAGATTGGGAATTTGTTTGAAGCAAAACTCACAAAAGAGGCCTCTAATTAAGAAATCCTAAAATCATTAAAATGCCCAAACTTCGATAATTCATAACTAATTTCAAATAAAATCCAAATCACCCAAACTCACTTGCATTCAACTCATGGTGATATCTAGTATTTATTAAAAATATTAAATTTCAGAAATTGCAATATTTTAAAAAAAAGTCAACAAATTGGTCAAACCGTAGTTAAAACTAGTTCAAAACTTCAAACCTTCGTAGTAAAATGTAGAAAAATCCATTTCAACGTACTTACCTCTAACTGATCGTAGTAAGGTCTAGTATTTTAATAAAATACAACATTCCAGAATTGGAGCTTAATCAAAAGTCAATTTTTAACCCTTAATTAAATCATTAAAATATTCAAAAATCTTAAAAATCTCATAATCATCTTAAACTCAGAAAATATTGGTTTAATGTTTAAAACACTTAACAAATCCTTTAAAACACAACAACCACCATAAAGTTGAAGTTTATTGGCTGGACTACTCCGGGCTGCGGGGCTAAGTGTCCTAAGGAGGCTGGTTCCTCGAGCCTGGTGGCACAACGCCACGAATGAATTCTAAAGGGTGTCAAACCTTAAAATTGATTAATTTTTAATTATTTAACATTTTAAAAATCTCTAATTCAATTACATTAATTTGGTTTATCGGCTGGACTACTCCGGGCTGCGGGGCTAAGTGTCCTAAGGAGGCTGGTTCCTCGAGCCTGGTGGCACAACGCCACGAATCGATTAATGGCAAACTTAAATTAATCAAGCTTTTAAAATCAGTGATGAACTCATTTCTTTATATTAATCCACTCTTTTAATTCTAACCAATTTAAATAACTTAATCAACCCCGATTGTTACTGGGTAACCCAGGCCTACGAGGCTATTAGCTTAGCCCCAAGGAAGGTGAAATAAACTTCACGGCCTCGGTGTGAAACAAAGGTAGTAATCAATTAACTTTTAAAATATGTTTAATTAAAATTCTTAATTCATTAATATTAAATTTTAATTTAAATCCCCTTCTAAGCCTTAACAAATCCACACTTTTAGACAACTTCAATTAATAACCCACTTTAGGATCTACCCCAGCCACACGACCTTTCTCACACACTTTAGATGATGTGCTAGGACAACCAACTCTAGATCTAGGTTAGGCCGGTGTTTACTTTACTGCTGTGTGCCGGATTTTTCGTAGTTTTCACTGCATTGTGGATGAAATTGCTTTGCTGTGTTGCTTACTTTTTCTGTACTCTGTGGATGGATTGATGTGTTTGGCGACTAGATTACCCTTAGGTTAGGTACGATCTGGATGTTGACACAGTTTTCTGCAGGTGGCCACGCTCATGCAGGGCAATATAAAAAGGGGGCAAATCAAAAAAAAATGCATAAATATTATAAATTCTTTGCACAGGTGCTTCAGCTGCTAAAGCCCCCAAATAAAAAGAGCGTGGCCAGTGTGTTTACTTTCTTTTCTGCTCATATACAACTGCTTGGGAATAACTGTTTTTTTTTATATATTAATTGCTTAGGATAACCTGCAGGTGAGTCTAGATTTTTATTTTGATATCAATGTAATTTGTGCAAGCGTCAAGTGTTGTGAAAGTCTATTTTGAGTTGGGATACATAGATCCAAAGCTTGGATTCCAAAGAGGAAAGGATACCCCTTTGGGGAACACTCCTTTTCCATTTGGAAATCCAAATTTGGATCATACCTCTTCCTTACCCAAAGAGGAAAGAGTGGCCTTCCCCTTAGAAGGAAGTGCCCTCTTATCCATTTGGGTAATCTGCTACGAAGATTCCAAGAAGATTGAAGAGAAGGAGTCCAAAGAAGAATGAAATTGAAGATTTGAAGATTTGAAGATTGAGAGTATCCCACTCAAAATAACTTGCGTCATTACTAGGTTTAGAATCCGGGTTGTTGTCAGTGGTGCCCGGCCACTTTACTTTCTGTAATATTCTGGTTTGTAATAAGCAAGGCAATTCTGCCTATGGACATTTATTAATTAATTTGTATTTGATTTGATGATTTGATTGCCTTTAGGATTACTTGTTTTTATTAGTTTTTTGGCGATTGCATGCCGCTCTTTGTTTTCGCCTGGATACGTGAGGCTCGTGAGGGTGTGAAAGTTTTATACTCATAATCTTAAAAGTCTAAAATTTTAGTGAGTCTAAATAACATAGGAAGATAACGAATCTAGGGAATTAGCCGGGGATCGACCCCGGGGTCGCATGCATATTCTGCATTACTCTTTCCTTGCTTTAGACCCTTCCCCGCCTGCGGGTAGAGTCCGGATAGTCTGACCTATGAGGACGAGGTGCCGGACCTGGGGAAGTCCAGTCTTCTAAAAAAATTATTTTATAAGCCTGTTTTTAAAATTTCAAGCATATTCAATTTGAGGTTGTTAACCTAGCATGCATTGCATTAGATACAAACTAAAAGAGTCAAAAATTTAATTGCATCAGTTAGCATTTTAGCACCCAACATAAGTCAAAGGGGGCCAAATAGGAGAATCTCTAGATGTCGGCCCCGCCTCCCAAAACTTTAATTATAACGTCCCTACCACTCTTTCATAAAAAGACCGGATTCATGTATTTTAAATCGATTAGGTGGTTAGCTGGCTCCCCAATCCAGGCCGGGGTAAGTCCAGACCTTGCACTGCATTAGTTAGGATCGGACGACTGTGGTCCAGTGTCCAAAATAGATTTAGGTTCCGGGGCAGATCTTTGATTATAAGACCCCAAACTTCGGGAATCTAATCCCAAATTTCTAACAAAATGCTCAACTCTAATTAAATATCATTTCAAGTCCAAAACATAAAGCCCAACACTTAGATTAAGTTGGGACATTTCCGGATGGTTCTGGAATCTCAAGGTGTCCCCTACCTCTCCTCCTTAACTCCGTTAATAACTGTTCAATTTTGATCCATTCCCTTTTGATTTTCCAATAATTCTATTCATACTTTGATATCACTCCTAGAAATTCTAAACAAAATTTTGCCACTATTTTAATCGAGAGTTTTTGTAGGGGATTTTGTCTCCCTACGATGTAATTAACTACGAGGGCTTGCGCTCGTAGGAGATTTGGAACCCACACACACCTGATTTTAAAAAAACTCAATTTCTAAAACTTCATTAGATTTCTTTGGAAAAGTTAAATAATGATCGTCATAGTTGCATTAGAAGGATTATCGTTGAATGGTCTCATTTCCCTTTGGGGAGATACACCCTTCTTCGATAAGGCTTTGGATGTGAATGCGACGATCATGTTTCTTGAATATTGTAATTGGTACTTAGTTGAACTATATTGTGTCCCTTCGGGGCCATATAAGTTCTCCTTAGAACCCGATCATAACATTCAAGATGAGTTTACATAATTCTAAGTCTGAATACCGTCATGAAAGTTTATTTTCGTCCTCGGGGTGATATACTCTTTCTAACGAGTTGATTCGACTTAGAATTAGAACTTAACCTTAATATTAAAATCCCAAAGAAAACTAATATTTTCAAAACATTTTCCAAAATTCCACCAACAAAAAATGGCACGCCCGGTGGGACAAATCTCTCTCTCCATCTTTAATAATGGCAAAATTTTGTTTCATCGGTAGTCTTAACTACCTTTCTTCCGTTGGTCCCTTTGCCCATTTCTTCCTTGGGTAAGTGTGGCCAACATCTAAAATAATAATAAAACATTAAAAGAGAGGTTTTACCTCTAAATTTGATTTCATTTAGATTTCTGTTCTGATTTTGACCTTCTGCCCCGTCATAGCCTGTGAGGCGACAGTGTCAAATCAGATCTCTGGATATCCTTTTTTAATTTTATGGATTTATGGTCGATAATTTTCGTTCAACATATAAATCCTTAAAATTGAAAAGCATTCAAAATTTTTGATTTCATTCCAAAACTTGTTAGTTTTAACCCCCTCATTCCCCCTTGACTTCTAAGGGTGGGGAGGGTTAAACTATCCCTTTTTACTTGGGCTTTCTCACAATTCCATAAGCCTTCGGGCAAGGGGAAACTCTGTCCGTTGTGTGTTTTAGATTTGTAAGAGAACCCATTTCAAATTCTCAAATAATTCCTTCAAAAATTTTCTTAAACTCCAAGTTGACATATGTTACCCCATACGATTTCCTCGTGGGCCAATATATGTCATACTTTCAAAAAAAATAGTAATAAAATACTTTTTACTACTCTTTTCAAAAAATCTAATTTCAATCATTTTCTTTAACTTTCAGAAAATTTCAAATGGCTGGCCAACTGATTTTCTCCTTTGACCGAGAGTTGAATTCGACTGTTAATGACCAAGGGAGTACTGTTATCTTTGGAATGGGATTTAGTACTCTAGAGCTCTCTATGGATGGACACCAGATTGTGAGCCTGGATGCCAGTAAGGAAACTCCCCCAGTAGTTGAGTTAATTGTGGGATCTGCACCCACCTTGCCAGTAGTCAGTGATGATCAGAAACAACCTGAACAGTTGTTGAGCCTTCCACTAAAATTAAGTCTGTTTTGAAGAAGGGTCTAGTTCTGGACTTAGATTCACCACTAAGAATCAGAAGAAGAATTATTTGAGGAGACTTAGGAAGAAAATCTCTAAGGCTAAGAGAGTCCTACCTTTTAAGACCTTGGCCAAGTAGAACCTGAGGCTGTTGAGGAACTACCTATTCCTGCTTCCTCTCCCCTCCTAAAGGGAAGTCGCTTTTACCCCCTGGCTTCAGCTCAAGGGGAGGAGAGGATAGCTAGGATAGCCCGTTCTCCACCATGCCCGGTCGACTACTCGACCAAGAAGACTCAGAAAGAAAAACACCTTCAAAAGACAAGAACTTTGAGAAATATAATTCACACCTGTGCTGCACAGACCGGACAGACTAAAGAGGAATATGTGAAACAGTTAAAGGGAGTGATCTCACATCGCTTCCAAAAGAAGTGTTGAAGGAAGAAGTATCTGAAGCAAGAATTTAACCCCTCAATTCGTTAGGAAGAATAAGAAGTATGCTAGACAGCCTGCTACTTCGGTACTGGTTGATGGATATCACTGGGTGCCACGCCCTCTGTCTTCTCAAACAGAGGGTATTGTGTTGACTGGGTCCGAGAGAGGCCGCCATTCTACTGGTAGACCCCCGGTACCCCCACATAAACCTGTGAGATTGGCCTCAGTGATTGTCAAACCAAAGGGGGTTGAAGTTCAAAAGTGTGGACCTTAAAGGAAAAAGACCTAAATCTCCTGAAAGGAGATATGTGCCGAAGAGAACTAAGTTGGAGAGTCTGCCACCACCTCCTAGAACTTCTAAGTTCATTCTGCAGCTCCAACGAGTTTCAGTCGACCCTACTCCGAGTTCAGTTGAATTGATGGATGTTCAGGCTAGTACCCCAGTTGTTACAGTTGATAGTCCTGCCGCGTTAGTTTGATTCCGGATCCAATAGTCACCGTTCCTGTTACCCCAGTTGATGATCCTCAAAGTTCGAGTGTCATTCCTAGGCCCCTTAGTCAGGTGTCTGAGGACCTTACCTTACCAGATGTGGGAACTATCACTTTACAAGCTCCTACTTCTCCTGAGGAATATGTCCCCCTCCCTGTAGAGGATGCCACTCTTCTGACTACCAGCTTTGGAATAGTCGAAGAGGAGAGAATTGACCAGGATTTAGAAATGGAAGATGAGCCAGATACAAAGTCTCAACCAGATCCTAATCCAAAACTTACAGAAATCATTGCCCTTATGGATTCTGAAGAGTTGTTTGATATGGCTGAATATAAAGGATACTTACCCCTTGACCCTAAATCAATTGGGGATAGACCAGTCGAGGAGGTAGTTCAAGAAATAAGAAACATCCTGTTAAACAAAGAAGGAACGGCTTCTTTCGACCCTGATATGGATGATCTCCTTGGAGATGAAGATGATTATGTTGGGGGCATTCATGTGGTTGAAACTAGAGGATCTAATAAGGAAGCTGAACCCAGCAAGCGCCGATTTGTTAAAGATGATGATCCGCATGCTGTTGAGTCAGAGTCAGATGAGTCTGTGAAAGATAGAGATGAAGAACATATAAAAAACTTGGAGACTCAGCTCGCTAGCATGATGTCACAAGTTAGAGAAATGCAAGAGAAGTTGGACAAATCACAACAAGAGTCTCTTGTGATCCACCAGTCAGCTCGAGAGCTCACAGAAAAGGCCAAAAGGGCAGAACTTAAATCCAGACCTCTCGAGTCACCACCTGTGACTCTCCCTTGTCCAGTAGAGACACCTCCAGTTCACCCTGCAGTTTCCACCATTCCTCCGATCCCACCTCAGAAGGATATCAAGCAGTTAATTGAGGACCAGGTAAGGGAGGCCTTAGCCCATGCTCAAGGAACTGTGTCTATTGCAAAGGGTAGACCCTACCCCGAGGAATATGACTTAGTTCCTTATCCAAAGGGCTTTGTGCCACCAACTTTTAAAGTTTTCACCGGAATTGAAAATCCGAGACAGCATCTGGCCCACTTCCGAGCAAGCTGTTGCAACGCAGGAGGGTCAGATGCTCTACTATTTCGCCAATTTGTAAGTAGTCTATCCGGCATTGCTTTTGAATGGTACGCCGATCTGCCCAACGGTTCAGTAAGAACCTTTAGCGACCTAGAAAACCTCTTTCTTAAGAGATTTTCTGGAGCGCAACAACGCACTACTGTGGGCGATCTCGTGGTTGAAAAGCAAAAGCCGGGAGAGTCTCTAGTTGAGTACATCTTGAGGTGGCGAAACCTCTCGATGAAGTGTGAACCCCAGTTGCAAGAACAACATGCTGTGGAGATTCTGTTGAAGAATATCCACGGTCCTGTTGCTTTTCTCCTGAAGGGTTTCACTATTAAAACTTTTGAGAAACTCCTTAATAAGGCTAGCAATTTGCAGGAAGAGGCTCCTAGGATGCCATTCTTACGAGAGCAGTCTGAGGAAAGGAAGGGTCCAAAACTGGTGAAGACATTTGAAAAGAAAGCTGTGGTCTCAGCAGTAGATAAAGGAAAGAGGCTAGTGGTTAGTCAGCCTAGCACTCCACTTCCACCACAGCCGCCTCAGAAGCAGCCTTTTCAGATAGTTCCTCAACATACCAGAGATCCCTCTTTCATCCCTTTTAGAGAGAGATTGGCAAAGCCTTATCCATTTAAAAGGAGTCAGTTAAGAAGATCTTCAGAAGTCTGTTAAAGAAACCAGATTTTCAGTTGCCAGAGGCTAGGAGGCCTGAGGATGAGAGCAAGAAAGATGATCCCAAGTATTGCCCGTACCACAGGATGCTTAGTCACCCTCTTGAGGACTGCGTTGTGTTCAAAGATTGGCTTGAGAGGAACTACACCCAAGGTAATATTATAATACCTAAAGAATACTTGGTCGATCCAGAAAAGGCTTCAATTAAGACCATTTCAGCTGACTACGATAGCCCAGGCCCCGGTGTGGAAAGTTGACCTGGACGCTTCGCAGAAGGATGTTGAGCCACTTCCCTCTCCAGTAGTCTTAGGAACTACTGAGAAAAATGTGAAAGAAGAGAAATCTGATTTTGTAGAGAGGAAGTGTGTAGATGAGAGATGTATTAGAATGGCGGATGGTGGTGTTAAAACCCTTTCCCCTCTTTTGTTATCTGACTTTTACTTTGCCCCATCAAAGGCGAAGGGTCAGAAGATGAATAAAAAACATCCTTCTACTTCTGTCTTGATGATTAACCATGAATCTCAAATGCAAATTGATGACTCTCCTGCTTTGAATCAAACTCCTAACGAACCAAATATTGAGGTTAATCAAACCAACCTCCCCGAATCGACTATTCAAGAAGAGGTCGAATGTGAGGCTTTATCAGAAAGTGATTTCCCTCAAATCAATTTTCAAGGAAATCCTATCTTGATAGAACTTTCAGATTCTGACTCGCTTTCAGAAAATGATGATCCAACACCTATGGTGTGTGTAGACACTGCCCTAGTTTGCCCGCCCGAAGATGTCGAGCAGGTGCAACTCCGTGGCGGTAAAGTCTTACCCCCTAGGTTGCCCCCTCAGGATAAAGGCAAGCAACCTTCATTCGAAAATCTAAGTCCGGATTCCCCTCAACAACCAGAATTTCCTTTAATTCCTCCGGGTTTCGAGTCTGTCGTTCCTAAGGTTGATTACAGTGTTCTAGCCCACCTTAGGAAGTTGCCAGCAAAATTAAGTATTTATGACGCCCTCCTTCTTTCCAAAGAAATGAGGGAGTCTCTAATCAAAGCACTTCTCGATCCAGAGATTTGCTTAACACAGTTGGCTGCAACTTCAGAAGGTGAGGCTCTCTACTTCAAAGAGGTCCCTGGGGTTACCTTTTCAGACGAAGATTTACTCTTGAGAACTGCTGACCACAATCGTCCCCTCTACATTACTGTAGATGTGGGAAATTTCAAGTTATCAAGAGTCCTTGTTGATCCGGGTGCATCGGTCAACGTGATGAACATAAAGACCCTTGCTTATACTCAGAGTTGATACTAGCAAGCTTTCAACCGACAGGTTGGTGCTTCGTGGGTTCAACGAGAAGGGCGAGAGAGCTTTAGGTTCGATCACTCTACTCCTTGAAATAGGAGGTTTAAAAACTGAAGCGAAATTTCATATAATTGATTCAACTACGTCCTTTAATGCGCACTTCTAGGTAGACCTTGGATTCACGAATATAGAATGGTTCCATCTACCCTGCACCAATGCATTAAGTATCAACGAGATGGCATTGAACATGTGATTAAGGGTGATTTGCAACCATTCTCAATTCAAGATTGGGATCTACGAAGATGCTGCGTACTATGTTTGTACCAAAAGGGTCCTCGTACCCGTTCTAAATTAGAGATCAAATTTGAGGAGAAAATGGTTGAACAAAAATTCAAAAAAAAAGAAAAAGATAAGAATATCAATCAAGAAATGATTCAATCGAGTAGTGAAGACGACTCGAGCGCGTGATATTGTTGTCCTTAGACCTCCAAGCACATTACCTCAAAGAGGTGGGAGGATGGCTTTAAGGGCACGAGGTCGAGGCCGCGCTTCATTAGACAGGAGAGCAGCACCCGTATACATTGATTTGGAATCAGATTCCGATAGTGAACTAGAAAGTCAAGGTGCTGCCCTCTCTCTCGATTATCAAAGCATAAATACTCCTCCAAAATTTGATCTCACCTTAGACCAGGACAGTGACCCTGAGGTAGATATCTTCAAATCTCAAAGTGACGAGCCTGAATTAACAATGTATGAAAAGCTCACTAGAAGGATTGAGGCCCTTTCTCTGACCCCACTGTCGGCAGGCAGGGTTGTAGGGTTAGAAGTCAAAGTGGCCCCCAACTTGGATGGTGAAGTTAAGAAAGTCCAGAAATTCTTTCCTGGCTCCTCCTCCGCAAGGGACGAAGGTGATGTAACCCTTGAGGAGGCAGATTTTAATGAATTAATGGAATTACCTTTCGGCTACTTCCCTGTTTGTGTAAAAAATACTTTTTCTAAAGGTTCTGTACCATACCGATGGACTAAGGGTCAAGCTAGATACCACGAGAATATTTGGCGAACAAAAGTGAGTAAAAACCCAACAAGTGGTATTGGCTTTGGAACAATTAGTTCATTCGATGATGATGAGTATTGCCTAATGATAACTTACCATCTCGATTCTCCAAATGTCCCTACAGATCCTCCTTGTCCTTTGGATGGACTCTGTTTGGAGACTTTAGACGATCCCGATGATCTTCAAGTTCGGGATGCACCCCCTGAATTTGAAGAGGAAATTAAGTCGACAGTCGATGAGTTAAGAGAAATTAACTTGGGAAACGATGATGACCCCCGTCCGATTTTTATAAGTACTTTGTTAAGCGAGGGTGAAACTCAAGACTTAATCCAGTTGTTATTCGAGTTTAGGGATTGCTTTGCCTGGACATATGACGAAATGCCAGGTTTGCCTGCTGAGGTAGTAGTTCACAAACTTGGGGTTCGGCATGATGCCATCCCTGTCAAACAAGCTCCTCGACGCATGCGCTTAGAGATTGAGCAACAAGTCGTTTCTGAAGTTAAGAAATTGGCAGAGGCTGGATTCATTCGAGAGGAACAATACCCCTCTTGGGTGGCCAGCGTCGTGCCAGTTCGAAAGAAAAATGGTCAGATTCGGATTTGTGTCGACTATAGGGATCTGAATAAGGCATGCCCTAAGGATGAGTTCCCCTGCCAATACCAGAACTCATGGTGGACATTGCCTCCTCACATGCTATTTTCTCATTCATGGACGGCTCGTCGGGTTATAACCAAATCAAGATGGCCCCTGAAGATGAGAGAAATACGGCGTTCAGAACCCCTATTGGAATCTTTTGTTATAAGGTAATGCCATTCGGCTTGAAGAATGCCGGAGCAACCTACCAACGGGCCATGACCCGTATCTTTGACGACTTAATTCATAATCAAGTTGAATGTTATATTGATGATTTAGTTGTCAAGAGCAAGGTTAAAGAGGCTCACCTGCATGACTTAAGAGTTGTTTTCGAACGGTTGCGCCGCTACGATTTGAAAATGAACCCCTTGAAGTGCGCCTTCGGCGTCGCTTCGGGAAAATTCTTAGGATTCGTAGTGAGGCACCGCGGAATCGAGATAGATCCTGCTAAAATTGAAGCCATCTTAGATATGCCATCCCCTAAGAGCCTTACTCAGTTAAGGTCTCTACAAGGTAGATTGGCATATATAAGGAGGTTTATTTCTAATCTTTCCGGGAGATGTCAACCCTTTTCTGTCCTTGCGAAAAAGGATACTAAATTCGTATGGGGCGAGAAGTGTCAAAATGCTTTTGATGATATCAAACAATATCTTTCTAACCCGCCAGTCTTGGCAGCTCCGATTCCCGGAAAGCCATTAATCCTCTACACCGCAGCTCTAGATGAGTCTTTAGGTGCTCTGTTAGCTCAAGTTAACGACGAAGGAAAAGAGAATGCTCTCTACTACCTTAGTCGAAGACTCCTTCCTACTGAAATTCGATACCCGTCAATTGAGAAGCATTGTCTTGCTTTAGTTTTTGCAGCTCAGAAACTAAGGCATTATATGCTCTCCCACTCAATCAGTCTGATTTCAAGAGTTAATCCTTTGCAATATCTTATGACCCGACCTACATTGTCAGGACGTTTAGCTCGCTGGTCTATGATATTATTGCAATTTGAGATTAATTTCACTCCTCTTCGTGCTGTGAAAGGACAGGCTGTTGCCGACTTCCTGGCAGCACACCCGCTGCCAGCAGATTCTCCTCTGAATGATGACTTACCCGACGAACAAATCATGAGTTTTGGGGAATCTAGCGAGGCCATCTGGGAATTATATTTTGATGGGGCAGCATCCTCTCGTAGGATTGCGACCCAACAATCTGTAATTCCTGGAAAGGCTGGAGTCGGTCTAATTTTTATTACACCAGAAAAAGGAATGATGCATTTTTCCTACCACTTATCGGAGCCTTGCACAAACAACGAAGCTGAATATGATAACTGGTTTGGAACTTGCAATTCTAATGGAGATTAAAGAGATTAAGATCTTTGAAGATTCCCAACTAGTTATTAACCAAGTCGCCGGAACTTATAAAGTCTTGAATCCGAATCTCCTAAAATATCACCAGTATACGCTTCACTTGCTGGAACAAATCCCCCTTGCTACTTTGTATAGGGTTCCCCGTGGAAGCAACTCTGCGGCGGATGCCTTAGCAAAACTTGCAAAGGAATTTGTATGTCATGAGGAGGATTCCATCCCTATAGAGATACAGGGTCGTAATACTCTTTCTCTTATAGATTTGGAACATATTAGTAAGACTCCCCTTCAGATCCTTTCTGCCTTTTCGACGATTGACGAGGAAGGCGACTGGAGACGACCCTTAGTCGATTACCTTAAAGAAGGGAAGCTTCCCCAGGATAAATCACTCTCCAACCAGATTAAGAAACGTGCCCTATCATATGCACTAGTTAACGATCTGTTGTACCGTCGGTCCTTTGATCACATGTGGCTGCGCTGTTTGAACAAGCGAGAAGCCCAGAAAATTGTTAATGAAGTTCATTCAGGACTGTGCGGTGCTCATCAATCGGGTCCAAAAATGAAATTAAAGATTAAAAGACTTGGATATTATTGCCCTACAATGATTGACGATTGCATGAATACTGCAAAGCTCTGTCATCAATGTCAGGTCCATGGTGTGATTTTACATCAGCCGCCTAATGTGTTACACCCTACGATAGCCTCGTGGCCCTTTGAAAGTTGGGGCACGGATATCATTGGGCCGATTGACCCTCCCTCCGCGAGAGGTCATCGTTTCATATTAGCAGCAACTGATTACTTTTCAAAATGGGCGGAAGCAATTCCCCTACGAAACGTAACATCACACCATGTCTTAAAATTCTTTCGTGACCATATTGTATATCGATTCGGCGTGCCCCGCAGAATCATATCCGATAATGGGTCCGCATTCAAGTCTACAAAAATCAATAGTTTTGTAAGGCGCCATAATATTGATTGGAGATATTCGACGATCTATTACCCTCGGGCGAATGGATTGGTCGAGGCCTTCAACAAAACCTTGGTGCAAATTGTCAAAAAGACCCTTGATGATAACAAACGACAGTGGGATGAGCGGTTGGTGGAAGCTCTGTGGGCTTATCGTACCACTTATAGAACCCCGACCCAATCCACCCCGTTTGCATTAGTGTATGGATCTGAGGCAGTTCTACCCTTGGAAATACAAATCCCTTCGCTTAGAATTGCAGTTCGGAATCAAATTACCAATGAACAAAATGCAAAACTACGATTGGAAGAACTCGAAGGCCTTGAAGAGCGACGTCTCCAAGCTCAACAAAGTTTAGAGTTGTATAAATCCCGTATGGTTCAAGCCCATGATAAGTTAGTGTGACCTAGGACCTTCCAAGCGGGAGACTTGGTATTGGTCATTCGGAGGCCTATCTTGGCCCATCGGAAGTTGGGAGGCAAATTTGAACCTAAATGGGAAGGACCCTTCGTTATAGAGACTGTCTACGAAGGAGGCTCATATCAGTTAGTAGATTGTAAAGGGAACCACCCAATGCTACCTGTTAATGGGCGTTTCCTTAAGAAATACTATGCTTGATGTAGCTCATTTTTATCAATCAATAAAACTTTCTTTTCTTGATTTACAGTTTGATTCTACCTTTTTTTTTAAGTTTTTTTTACGCTCTTCGCCTTTTCCTTAAGGTTAGGTCCTTCCTTCTCTTAGGATTAGACCCGCTAGTGGTGGAGTACACCCTCTGTGGCACCACCCTGGCATTTCACCCGGGGATTAGTGGTGGAGTACGCCCTTCGTGGCACCATCCTAGTTTGCCAGTTAATCTGCCTATTAGGAGTAAGTCTTCTATCAGCATCCTATAGGCCTAAGGTTGGGTGATGCCCTTCCTTAGATCCAAGGTTAGGTATTCCCTACCTTGGTTTCCAGTTGATCCGTCTACTAGGAGTAAGTCTTCTATCAGCATCCTGTAGACCTAAGGTTGGGTGATGCCCTTCCTTAGACCCAAAGCTACGTATTCCCTACTTTGGTTTCCAGTTAATTTGCCTATTAGGAGTAAGTCTTCTATCAGCATCCTATAGGCCTAAGGTTGGGTGATGCCCTTCCTTAGACCCAAGGCTAGGTATTCCCTACCTTGGTTTCCAGTTGATCCGTCTACTAGGAGTAAGTCTTCTATCAGCATCCTGTAGACCTAAGGTTGGGTGATGCCCTTCCTTAGACCCAAAGTTAGGTTTCCCTACTTTGGTTTCCAGTTAATCTGCCTATTAGGAGTAAGTCTTCTATCAGCATCCTATAGGCCTAAGGTTGGGTGATGCCCTCCCTTAGACCCAAGGCTAGGTATCCCCTACCTTGGTTTCTCCAGTTTCCTTGTCTACTAGGAGTAAGTCTTCTATCAGCATCCTGTAGACCTAAGGTTGGGTGATGCCCTTCCTTAGACCCAAGGTTAGGTATTCCCTACCTTGGTTTTACCAGCTTTCTTTATCCAATAGGTGTAAGCCTTCCATTAGCATCCTATAGGCTTGGGGTTGGGAGATGATCTCCCTTCCATTCTCAAAATTCTACTTCCATTCGGTCAACGCCAATGTGTGCAGCAGAAGTTTCTTCTACCACACACATTGGGGGTCCATTTGTTGACCTCATTTTTGTATGAGGTCACTAAGACCCTTCCAGATTCTAAATTTAATCCTAGACCCTAGGATCCACTCTAGACCTTAGGATCTTTCATAGAACTAGACTTTAGAGCCTACTCTAGAGCCTAGGATTCCTTTAAATCCTAGATCTTAGAACTCTCCTAAATCTTAGGATCACTCCAACTTCAAATCAACCTCCACCTTTGATCAACCTCAATTTTAAATCAATTCCTATATTTAATCCATTTCAATTTCAATTTGACTCCTACATGTGACCAATTTGAATCTCAAACTCCATCCAATTCAAGTCCAAATTAATTCAAACTTCAAATCAAATTCAGACCCAGAGTTTAAACTCAAATTCAAACCTTTAAGGCCCTGTCCTAAACACCCTTTTAGAGATTTTTCAAACATCTCAAAACCCAGTCAAATGGCCTCTGATTCAGGGTCTATCACTTGCAAAGTGATAAGACATGTCTCTAAAAGCTACCCTCCAATTTTGAGCTCATTCTGAGGTCTCTAACCCCAGAATCTGAATTAAAATTCAAAGGCTGTAAAACCTTCAAATATTTGCAGCCTATGCCACTGAGCCTAACCCCTTTGAGATCTTGACCTTGGAACCCTTGTCCAAGCTTCCAATCACTTCCAGACCCTTGATTTTAACCCATTGAGCAGCAAACTGCATTTTTCAAACCCATTTTTGACCATAGTTGACCAATAGGTCAAAATTGACCAAAACACCCCTATGGGGCTCAAATGGGGATTTCAAACCAAATGAGCTCCAAATAGGATGCAACCACCTTTAACAAATTTCAAATGTCATTTCAAATCTTTTGAACCCATTTCCAACCCCTGAGTCAACCTGGTTGACCAAGTCAACTGGTTTGACCCAAGGGGCCCTTTAAGGGTCCAAACATGTGTTTTGACCCAAATGACCTTTTTAGGTCACCCAACCACTTCCATTGACCTCAAAATATTATTTCAAACCTGTTGAGCCCAAACCCAGACCCTGGGTCAACCTGGTTGACCAAGTCAACCCAGGTTGACCAAACAGGCCCTTAGGGACTCAAATAGGGATTTTGATCAATTTGACCTCCCCAGACCCAGCAACTACCCTCAATGGTCTCCAAATGTCATTTCAAACCTGTTGAGCCCAAACCCAGACCCTGGGTCAACCTGGTTGACCAAGTCAACCCAGGTTGACCAAACAGGCCCTTAGGGACTCAAATAGGGATTTTGATCAATTTGACCTCCCCAGACCCAGCAACTACCCTCAATGGTCTCCAAATGTCATTTCAAACCTGTTGAGCCCAAACCCAGACCCTGGGTCAACCTGGTTGACCAAGTCAACCCAGGTTGACCAAACAGGCCCTTAAAGGCTCAAATGGTGATTTTGACCAAATTGACCCCTCCAAACCTTGGGACCACATCCAATAGACTCAGGACGACATTCTGAATCTGTTGAACCCATTTCTAGCCCTTGAACCCAACTGGTTGACCAAGTCAACCAGTTTTGGCCTAGAAGCCCATTAAAGGCCCATTAAGCCTTTTTAATCTATTTGACATACATGGCTCTTGGAACCACCCTCCAATCCACCCAATCAACTCATTTGAATCACCTCATTGAAAATTTCACAACTCTTGATGGAGTTGACTGTCAACTCTATGTCAACTAGTCAACTCAAATTCAAACCTCCATCCCTTCTTTTGGCTTTGGTTTTGAAAATCAATCTTTGTGACCATTTATATGGTCAAAACTTTCAATCCATTGAACCTAGCTCAAGCCACACCCATCCAGCCACTTGGAGAGACTCCATGACTTGCTTGGGTGCCACATCAGCTCCTTTGACCAGTTGACTGGTCAATTTGGTCAAACCCAAGCTTAAACCCTTCTAAAAGGTCTTAATCAACCTTTTAGACCTTTTTCCCTGATTTAACTCCCCAAGGCCGACCCCTTAATATCCTAAAGCTCACTTGGAGCTCTCCTAACCAAGCTCAGGGCCTGGTTTAGCCTAAAATGGCAATGGCCCCCCCCACTTGTCCCAAGCCGCCCAATGGAGGCAAGGCTTGGCCAGCCTTTGAGGCAGCCTTTTAGCTGTCCCAGGGACATGTGGCACCATCTAGGGTGCCCCTCCATCAATCCCAGCCATCCGTTTGGCCTGGGGGCGTTTGAATAGGGGGAAAAGGGCTTAATGACACATATCCTAACCCTAACCATCTCTCACTACTCAAGCCCTCTCAAGCCCTGCCCCCAGTTCGTTTTGAATCTCCAGAGCTTCCTCTACCTCCCCACTACAAAACCCAGGTGGTTGCACGTCACCGGCGGCGAGTTCTCCGGCGAAACCACCACCTAGACCGTTCCAAGCCCATAGCAGCCGATCCAGACGCGTTCGAGCTTGGATTTTCGCTGGGAATCTTCACTTGGACAATCTACAAGCTCAACCATCCAGAAATTCCGAAGATCTAACGGTATAACTCCCTAAAACCCTAGATCTAGGTCACTTTAGTTAGATCTAAATAGCTTTACGCTTTTAGGGTTTTAGTTAAAACTAATTATTCCCCACGATTTCTGTTCATGCCCTTAATCTATGTTTAAAATTTTAAGTGAAATGATCGATCCGATCGAGAGAACGAAGCGAAATACGTTTTCTAGGGCGTCACTCACGGTCTCCGGCGAGTGTACGTTTTCTGGACCGTTGATCGTTCGATCAACGGTCCAGATCGAGTCCTTCCGCGGTCTGATCCGACCGCGCATTCGATCCGTCGTTCGATCAGCCGTCCGGCGAGATCAGGACCGTCCATTCGGAATAGCGGGATCGAAGCTCCGCCGTCTGATCTTCTCCTGGTGAGATCAGACCGCGGGATCTGATCTCAGCCGTTGGATCGAACCCGCGGTTAATCCAACGGCTGTCACGCGCCGCTAACGTGGTTAAGTGAAAACCGCGTGAAGCGGCCAGCAGCCGACGCGTGTCCCCGCCGCCGCGCGGTTTCGACCCCGCCAATCCCAGTACGCCGCGTGTCACACCGCCGCCATTTAATTAATAAAATTGTGTTTTAATTAGTTTTAATTACTAAAACTTTGAAAAATCACAGTAAATCAAATATATAACCAAAAATTAAGTATAATATATCAAACTTTTCAGAATTTCATCTAGTTTATTTTAAAAATAAAATCAGTTTATTTTGACTATTATTTTACTGGTAATTTAAGAAATACAGAAATATGTATTTCATTTTTAATTAATTATATAAAAATTATTTTTATCTGAAATTTGGCATGCATGTTGTTGAGTTCATGGCTGGTCTCCAGAAAAATTTTCAGTATTATTTGAATAGGTTTTGAAGGTATTTTGAATTATTGGAGTATTTTCACCCTTTTTTTATATTTAATTAATTATTAACTATTTAAAAAAATACAAGAAAAATATTTTATTATTTCCAAACTTCTATGGAGATCAGTGGATCCTTCAACTCATTAGAATGTATTTTAATAATATATTTAATTATTTTATAATATATATATATTCCTATTTATATATATATATATAAATCTATTTATATTTATGTATTTTAATATATATTTTGAAATTATATTTTTGTAAATCCTTAAGTGTTTAAGAGTCATTTGAGATCTTAAATGTTGATTAAGCATGTTTGAATAGAAATGAAGGGGATAATTAGTGAATAATCATTCCTTGATTATTCACTAATTTTGTCTTAATTATGTTATTTAGTTAATTGCATGCTTAAGGTGCACACACCACCTAGCCTAGGTTCTCCTAGATCTAAGGACTTGTTTGCTTGCCACTTGTGTATGCATGCCATGTTTATTCAAAGGGTTAGAGGAACTTTGATTTGAACCTATTCAAAACTAGTGACATGATTAAGAACAATAATTAAGGACCCATGTATAGAAAACTTAGAAAAATTTCAATAATTAGGATTCACTTCCCCTTGAGTTGAAACTTTGAACATTTGAACATAGTGACACCCTCAGCCCTTAGGGAAATTTTCACTGATTTTTGAGGTCATTAGGCCCCCTAATTAATTTTCTAAGTCTTAAACCCTTAGTTAAGCCTTTAAAACTTCTAAAAATTGTAATAAATCCAATTTAAATCCAAAAATTACATATAAACCCTCAAATTGACCAGAATTCAGTCCTTAATCTATGATAATTAAAAGCCCCTTGATTTGACAACAATTTAAACCCTAATTTAATTTTAAGTGAAAACCAATATTTAATTAAGATAATTAATTAATAATAATATAAAAATCCAAAAATCTCCCAAACACTTGGGGATCCCTCCTTAGGTTGTTCCTGACCTTTGGAGGTGTTTTCAAGAGATTGGGAATTTGTTTGAAGCAAACTCACAAAAGAGGCCCTCTAATTAAGAAATTCCTAAAATTCATTAAAATGCCCAAACTTCGATAATTCATAACTAATTCGAATAAAATCCAAATCACCCAAACTCACTTGCATTCAACTCATGGTGATATCTAGTATTTATTAAAAATATCAAATTTCAGAAATTTGCAATATTTTAAAAAAAAGTCAACAAATTGATCAAACCGTAGTTAAAACTAGTTCAAAATTTCAAACCTTCGTAGTAAAATGTAGAAAAATCCATTTTCAACGTACTTACCCTCTAACTGATCGTAGTAAGGTCTAGTATTTTAATAAAATACAAACATTCCAGAATTTGAGCTTAATCAAAAAGTCAATTTTCAACCCCTTTAATTAAATCATTAAAATATTCAAAAATTCTTAAAAATCTCATAATCATTCTAAAACTCAGAAAATATTGGTTTAATGTTTAAAACACTTAACAAATCCTTTAAAACACAACAACCACCCTAAAGTTGAAGTTTATTGGCTGGACTACTCCGGGCTGCGGGGCTAAGTGTCCTAAGGAGGCTGGTTCCTCGAGCCTGGTGGCACAACGCCACGAATGAATTCTAAAGGGTGTCAAACCTTAAAATTGATTAATTTTTAATTATTTAACATTTTAAAAATCTCTAATTCAATTACATTAATTTGGTTTATCGGCTGGACTACTCCGGGCTGCGGGGCTAAGTGTCCTAAGGAGGCTGGTTCCTCGAGCCTGGTGGCACAACGCCACGAATCGATTAATGGCAAACTTAAATTAATCAAGCTTTTAAAATCAGTGATGAACTCATTTCTTTATATTAATCCACTCTTTTAATTCTAACCAATTTAAATAACTTAATCAACCCCGATTGCTACTGGGTAACCCAGGCCTACGAGGCTATTAGCTTAGCCCCAAGGAAGGTGAAATAAACTTCACGGCCTCGGTGTGAAACAAAGGTAGTAATCAATTAACTTTTAAAATATGTTTAATTAAAATTCTTAATTCATTAACATTTAAATTTTAATTTAAATCCCCTTCTAAGCCTTAACAAATCCACACTTTTAGACAACTTCAATTAATAACCCACTTTAGGATCTACCCCAGCCACACGACCTTTCTCACACACTTTAGATGATGTGCTAGGACAACCAACTCTAGATCTAGGTTAGGCCGGTGTTTACTTTACTGCTGTGTGCCGGATTTTTCGTAGTTTTCACTGCATGTTGTGGATGAAATTGCTTTGCTGTGTTTGCTTACTTTTTCTGTACTCTGTGGATGGATTGATGTGTTTGGCGACTAGATTACCCTTAGGTTAGGTACGATCTGGATGTTGACACAGTTTTCTGCAGGTGGCCACGCTCATGCAGGGCAATATAAAAAGGGGGCAAATCAAAAAAAAAATGCATAAATATTATAAATTCTTTGCACAGGTGCTTCAGCTGCTAAAGCCCCCAAATAAGAAGAGCGTGGCCAGTGTGTTTACTTTCTTTTCTGCTCATATACAACTGCTTGGGAATAACTGTTTTTTTTTTACATATTAATTGCTTAGGATAACCCTGCAGGTGAGTCTAGATTTTTATTTTGATATCAATGTAATTTGTGCAAGCGTCAAGTATTGTGAAAGTCTATTTTGAGTTGGGATACATAGATCCAAAGCTTGGATTCCAAAGAGGAAAGGATACCCCTTTGGGGAACACTCCTTTTCCATTTGGAAATCCAAATTTGGATCATACCTCTTCCTTACCCAAAGAGGAAAGAGTGGCCTTCCCCCTTAGAAGGAAGTGCCCTCTTATCCATTTGGGTAATCTGCTACGAAGATTCCAAGAAGATTGAAGAGAAGGAGTCCAAAGAAGAATGAAATTGAAGATTTGAAGATTTGAAGATTTGAAGATTGAGAATATCCCACTCAAAATAACTTGCGTCAATACTAGGTTTAGAATCCGGGTTGTTGTCAGTGGTGCCCGGCCACTTTACTTTCTGTAATATTCTGGTTTGTAATAAGCAAGGCAATTCTGCCTATGGACATTTATTAATTAATTTGTATTTGATTTGATGATTTGATTGCCTTTAGGATTATTTGTTTTTACTAGTTTTTTGGCGATTGCATGCCGCTCTTTGTTTTCGCCTGGATACGTGAGGCTCGTGAGGGTGCGAAAGTTTTATACTCATAATCTTAAAAGTCTAAAATTTTAGTGAGTCTAAATAACATAGGAAGATAACGAATCTAGGGAATTAGCCGGGGATCGACCCCGGGGTCGCATGCATATTTCTGCATTACTCTTTCCTTGCTTTAGACCCTTCCCCGCCTGCGGGTAGAGTCCGGATAGTCTGACCTATGAGGACGAGGTGCCGGACCTGGGGAAGTCCAGTCTTCTAAAAAAATTATTTTCTAAGCCTGTTTTTAAAATTTCAAGCATATTCAATTTGAGGTTGTTAACTAGCATGCATTGCATTAGATACAAACTAAAAGAGTCAAAAAATTTAATTGCATCAGTTTAGCATTTTTAGCACCCAACATAAGTCAAAGGGGGCCAAATAGGAGAATCTCTAGATGTCGGCCCCGCCTCCCCAAAACTTTAATTATAACGTCCCTACCACTCTTTCATAAAAAGACCGGATTCATGTATTTTAAAACGATTAGGTGGTTAGCTGGCTCCCCAATCCAGGCCGGGGTAAGTCCAGACCTTGCACTGCATTAGTTAGGATCAGACGACTGTGGTCCAGTGTCCAAAATAGATTTAGGATCCGGGGCAGATCTTTGATTATAAGACCCCAAACTTCGGGAATCTAATCCCAAATTTCTAACAAAATGCTCAACTCTAATTAAATATCATTTCAAGTCCAAAACATAAAGCCCAACACTTAGATTAAGTTGGGACATTTCCGGATGGTTCTGGAATCTCAAGGTGTCCCCTACCTCTCCTCCTTTAACTCCGTTAATAACTGTTCAATTTTGATCCATTCCCTTTTGATTTTCCAATAATTCTATTCATACTTTGATATCACTCCTAGAAATTCTAAACAAAATTTTGCCACTATTTTAATCGAGAGTTTTTGTAGGGGGATTTTGTCTCCCTACGATGTAATTAACTACGAGGGCTTGCGCTCGTAGGAGATTTGGAGCCCCACACACACCTGATTTTAAAGAAAACTCAATTTCTAAAACTTCATTAGATTTCTTTGGGAAAAGTTAAATAATGATCGTCATAGTTGCATTAGAAGGATTATCGTTGAATGGTCTCATTTCCCTTTGGGGAGATACACCCTTCTTCGATAAGGCTTTGGATGTGAATGCGACGATCATGTTTCTTGAATATTGTAATTGGGTACTTAGTTGAACTATATTGTGTCCCTTCGGGGCCATATAGAGTTCTCCTTAGAACCCGATCATAACATTCAAGATGAGTTTACATAATTCTAAGTCTGAATACCGTCATGAAAGTTTATTTTCGTCCTTCGGGGTGATATACTCTTTCTAACGAGTTGATTCGACCTTAGAATTAGAACTTAACCTTAATATTAAAATCCCCAAAGAAAACTAATATTTTTCAAAACATGTTTTCCAAAATTCCACCAACATCTTCTACTAGAAAACCTGAGCTCCTGAGGATGTGATGCTAACACCTGAGAGAGGGTATACTACATCACAGCTAAGAAAATAACTCTGAGGTGACAAGGGAGCACACCTGACACCTAATCTGATAATCATGAGTGAGATTTAGGATTATCATAAGACCACAGTGGTAACACCTACCCTGATCAGGTAAGACCCTGTGCGAAGTGAGGGTAACACTGTCACATTCATATGATTATTCTGGCAGCTCAGAGTAATTCATGAATGGGAGGTAAACTTCCAAAAGAGGGCAGCATGGGGCGATCTCTTCTTAGAAAGACCTAAACCCAGAAGGTAGTGATGGTTACATCTCAAAACATAATGTATTACATCACTAACGGAGGAATGCATTCAAAATCATATAAGTTAATTGACCAACTAAGTGGGAACTCGGCCTTGAGGAGATCGTCAAAACACTCTCAAGGGAGGAGAGAGAGAAATTTTTTGAGGAATTTGAGCTCTTAAAGAGTTTTACCGGGTTCCTCCTGCGACAAGGGCAACCGGGTTTTTGTACTCCTAAAAGCTTCCTTTTTTTTTTTTTTTTTACCCTGATCATATTCGCCACATGAACAGAACTGGGAAATTTGTGCTTTTTGAGAGTTTTACTGGGTTCCTCCTGCAACAAGGGCAACCGGTTTTGCTCTACTAAGAGCTCCCCTCCTTTATCACACATGAATTTTTAAATTGGGTGTAGTGGATGGTTTTGGTAATCCAGACCACACCTAGGACGACAAGTGAAACTGGGGAACACAATCATATTGAAATTAATGTACAACTGAAACTGTCATTAGGATAGAGGATCAACACTACCATATTTATCTAGCGTGGGATGGTGTGGACCCAGTATCATATCTCAAAAAGAGTCTGAACCCATGACTCTAGCATCTTTGATCACATTCAACTCATATGAATGGACTAGGGGCTACATCTATCAGATTAGGACTGATAGGAAAAAGAAATTCAATTTTGGGATAGTGGATCTTCATCACCATACCTGACTGTCATGGGGTGGTATGGATCCAGTATCGCATCTCAAAAACTATACTCAAACTACTGGTTTTGATATCCCAGACCACACCTGGGCGACATGTGAAACTGGTGGACGAAGCCCTAAAAAGGGGAGAACGAACTAAAAATTCTATGCGATAGCACCAACGTGATTGGTGCGCACAGACAAAAGTACAAAACATCCCTACGGCGTATTGGTGTATCACCTCTAAGGATAGCTTCATACTCTTCTAAGCGACGTCGCGTGGTAGAAGACAAATCGTCGTGGCCACGCAGACTGCTAAAAAGTAAGAGGAATCCTTTTAGGAGGTACATATACAGAGGGATATCTACAGACGGTAGGGAGGCTCCCCTGTGAAGTACTAAACTCAGGCATAGTACTTTTTCAAGTACTGTCCGTTGATGACAGGCATCGGGTGAACGCCATTTGCATCAACAAGTAGGTAGGCACCACCTTCATAAACTTGCTCTACAGCGAAGGGGCCTTCCCAAACTGGCTCAAACTTACCACCTCGCCGACGGTGCGAGATGATAGGCCTACGCAAAACAAGAACTAACTCGCCTACTCGAAAGGCACGGGGTCTAACAAGGCGCTCGTAGTGCCGTGTCATTCAGGCCTGGCATAGCTTAAGGCACTGATAAGCTCGTAAGCGAAGCTCATCTAAACCATCAAGCTCTTCCAACCTCAGTCGGGCATTATCTTCCTCAGATAGATTATAACTAAATGCTACACGTAGTGAGGGGAGCTCGACCTCCAATGGGAGGACTGCTTCAGTCCCAAAAGCTAAAGCATATGGGGTGGACTGGGTAGGAGTACGGTAGGTAGTCCTATATGCCCATAATGCTTCAGGTAACTTATCGTGCCATTCTCTCTTGTTTGCAACAAGGATTTTTCTTATCAATTGCACAAGAGTCTTATTAAATGCCTCCGCCAAGCCATTGGCTTTAGGGTAGTAAATTGACGAGTATCGCCAATTAATGTTATGGCGGCGGGCAAATCTGGCAATTTTGGTGCTTCTAAAGGACGGGCCGTTATCTGAGATTATACGGCGCGGAATACCAAAGCGATAAACAACGTTATCGTGGAAGAAGCGCATCACATCTTCTGATTTAACTTCCTTAAGTGGGACAGCTTCTGCCCACTTAGAGAAGTAATCAGTGGCGGCTAAAATGAACCTATGACCCTTAGAGGAAGGAGGGTCTATAGGACCCACCACATCCGTGCCCCAGCCCTCAAATGGCCAAGAAGAAACAGTATGGTGCAACGGATTAGGGGGTTGGTGAATCACCGTGCCATGAATCTGGCACTGGTGGCATCTCTTAGCGTGCTCCATACAATCGTGGATCATAGTCGGCCAGTAGTAGCCAAGGCGTTTAATTCTGCCTTTCATTTTAGGTCCAGACTGATGGGCACCACAAAGCCCTTCATGTATCTCGCTCATGACTCTTTTAGCCTCTTCTTTACTGAGACATCTCAACCACATTTGGTCAAAAGAGCGTCGATACAGAGTTTCATTTACATAGGCGAATGATAAGGCTCTCTTTCTAATTTGAGCAGCGAGAGACTTATCATCTGGAAGCCTACCATGTTTCAAATACTCTATGAAGGGTTCTCTCCAATCTGACTCCTCATCCACAGCAAACACTGCAAGGGTCTGATTGGGAGTAGACAAGTTCGCGGGGCACAGAGCTTGACGATACTGGACAATAATAGACACTGGATTTCCAGTGGGGTCAGCTAATTCTTTTGCTAATTTGGCCAATGCATCTGCTTTTCCATTTTCAGATCTAGGGACCTTGGCCAAAGTTACTTCTGGTATTAAGCTCAGGAGCTCCATTGCTTTATTGTGATATGGAATGAGCTCAGGCTTAAGTACTTTGTAGACTCCAGCTACTTGATTGATTATTAGTTGGTAGTCTCCAAAGATCTTCACCCGCGTAAAACTCATCTGAATGGCCAACTCTAACCCCAAAATCAGAGCTTCGTACTCAGCTTCATTATTAGTACGAGGTTCTGATAAACTATAGGAGTACCGTAGAGTATGACCATCAGGAGACACAAAAATCAGGCCTAATCCTACCCTGATTGTAGGAGTTTCATATGGACTTGAAGCTTTAACGGATGACGCACCGTCAAAGTAAAACTCCCAAGTAGGGGACTCCTGTTCATCCACACTCATGATGAATTCATCAGGTAGCTCATCGTTGAGTGGGGAATCGGCAGGGATTGGGTGATCGGCCAAAAAGTCAGCTAGAGCCTGTCCTTTGACGGCCCGCTGAGGAACAAAAGTAATATCAAATTGCAGTAGTATCATAGACCATCGTGCTAGACGACCTGAAAGGGTCGGACGGGTCATCAGGTACTGCAATGGGTTGACTCGAGAGATCAGATTGATCTTATGTGATAGCATATAATGCCTAAGTTTCTGTACCGCAAAGATTAAGGCTAAACATTGCTTTTCTATCGCTGGGTACTTAAGCTCTGCAGGTATTAGTCGCCTGCTGAGGTAGTACAAGGCATTCTCCTTGCCTTCCTCATTCTCTTGAGCCAACAATGCACCTAAAGACTCATCCAGGGCCGTAGTGTAGAGAATCAACGGCCTACCTGGGATAGGTGCAGCTAAAACAGGGGGGTTCATCAGGTAGCGCTTTATGCTCTCAAAGGCCTCCTGACAACTCTCATCCCAATGGAATCGGGCATCCTTCTTCACTAGTGCAGAGAAAGGATGACACCTACCAGAAAGATTGGAGATAAATCTCCGCAGGAAAGCTAGTTTACCCTGAAAGGACCTCAATTGGGTAAGACTCTTAGGAGGTTTTAAATCTACTATGGCCTTGATCATAGAGGGATCTATCTCAATGCCACGGTAGCGAACTATGAACCCTAAGAACTTTCCTGCATTGACTCCAAATGCGCATTTTAAAGGATTCATCTTTAAATCAAATTTGCGCAGACGTTCAAAAACGATTCGCAGATCTCTGAGGTGATCTTCGCGGACCTTGCTTTTGACGACCAAATCATCCACATAGCATTCAACTTGCTCATGTATCATCTCATCAAATATGACAGTCATGGCACGTTGATAGGTGGCCCCGACATTCTTGAGGCCGAAGGGCATCACCTTGTAACAAAAGACACCTATAGGTGTCCGAAAAGCGATAAACTTCTCATCCTCATGGTCCATCTTTATCTGATTGTAACCAGATGAATCATCCATGAATGAGAAGATGCTATGGGATGATGCTATATCCACCATAAGCTCTGGAATGGGGAGAGGAAAATCATCCTTAGGACATGCCTTGTTCAAATCACGGAAGTCGATACAGACTCGTATCTGTCCGCTCTTCTTCCGGACTGGAACAATGTTGGCAAGCCATGTTGGGTACTTCTCTTCCCTAATGAAACCAGCTTCTATAAGCTTCTTGGTTTCAGCGATCACCTGTTGTTCAATTTCCAACCTCATCCTACGATGTGCTTGTTTAACAGGGACTGCGTCAGACTTAATGGCTAACTTATGGACTGCTACCTCTGGATTTAGACCAGGCATCTCGGTGTAGTTCCAGGCAAAACAGTCTCTAAACTCTGATAGCAACTCGATGTATTCTTGAGCCTCTGACTCAGACAGTAGAGCACTATGAAAAATAGGCCTAGGCTCTGACTCAGTGCCTAAGTTTACCTCACACAGTTCGTCCATGGCAGAAGTGACACCATCTTCAAACTCTTGTGGAGCCTCGAGTATTCTATCATTGTCACTATCCGGGTCTTCTTCGTCGGCAAGAGAAACAACCGGATAGGCGTGGGAAACGACATGAATGTTGGCATTACTGGACTGTTTTAACCCCATATAACCTACGCCTCCTAGACCTTGGGGGAAATGGGTCCGCCAAACTCGGGCCTGCTGCAGAGCTTCTTCGTCGGGCCAAGTGGAACGAACGAGACCCCGCTCAACAAAACTCTCTACAGTAGGTGAAAAGTAACGAGGGGCACTCCTGACCTCTATATCCATAGCGGTCTCCTCTAAATCCTGTCTCACAGGACCCAGTGGTGCACCTATACTACGGGGTACAGAGGGACACTCCCTGGGTCGGGCTGGCCCAAATGTGTCGTACAAGCGAGGTATGGGATTGTGGCTATCCCAAATTGTGTCATTGTTATCAACTATGGGAGTGTATAGAGACCTCTGACTGGAATCTTCAACTCCTATCCCGCATATCTGATGGGGGGAAGGTTGTCTGGTAGTAGTCTGACGTTGGAAGTCTTCTTCCTCGTCTGAGCTAATATCAATAACCAATCCACCTTCAGGTATTAAATGGCTACGAAGAGTAGGTAGTGAATCATAGCCTACGGAATAAAGAGGTTGTGAAGTGACTGGACGCTGAAGAATATCGATCATTTCATCGTCGGAAGAGTCGGACTCTACAGTCAAAGAAGAAGTGTAAAGGTTAGGGGGAGGAGGTGTACGAGTGTCTTGATTCCGCGGCTCGCGGACAGCAACTCTACCTCTCCCTCTACCTCTATCTCCCCTACCTCTATCTCCCCTACCTCTACTAGGGGGAACGTCGTGCCTCACTGCAAGCTGAGAGGGATCTCCATCAGAATGGGCAGTGGGAACACCTGGCTCAATACCAACCTGTGATGGACCCGGTACTAACAATTGTATAGGACCCTGTGTAGGTGGCTGCGTAGGATCTTGTACAACAGTATCAGGTATCACTGGGGACTGAGTAGGTGGAGCTCTACGAGTCTTCCGAGGTACGTAGTACTCGGCGTCGTCATACATAGAGATCTCATGCACAGAGAAGGGCTGAGTATCTCCAGGAATGGTATACTCAACATCATTCCTCAGAAACTTCATACACTGGTGCAAGGTAGAGGGCATCATTCCATACTCATGGATCCAAGGCCTTCCTAAGAGAGCCTTGTATGAAGTGTCAGACTCAATCACATGAAACTTTGCCTCAGTTAGAAAATTTCCAAATTTCAGAGGCATGGTGATAGACCCTAGAGCTCGCTGGCCTTGGTCATTGAAGCCTTTCAACATGATCTTGTCGGAAGTGAGCTTCAAATGACCTAGGGAGAGGCTCTTCAAAGTTTCATGAGTTAGTATGTTTACTGAAGCCCCTTGATCTATGAGGACTCTGTTCAACTCATAACCATTGACTTCAGCAGTGACATATAAGGGACGATTGTGCTCAGTGGTCCCTAACAGGAGGTCACGACTAGAGAAAGTGATGCATGGCATGTTGTACAAATGCCATGCCCCATCATCAGGGTCAGAAGTAAAGAATGTCTGGTAGGTCTCTGGTTCAAGCAGGGCTTTTACCAGTGTCTCTCTCAAGTCGGGTGACAACATCAAAGCATCATAGACACTAAGAAGGGAAGGAATTTTTCTTAGGTGAGCCAACACATTGTAATCAACTTCCAGTTGAGGGCCTTTCCCTTTCTCCTTAGGCTGCTCCTGGGAGGAAGGGATAGAGTCATCCTGCTGGGTAATGATATTTTTATCTTTTGTATTTTTAGCCAACCTAGGTGGAAGAACCTTTCCTGAACGCAGATGAACTTCCTGTATTGAGTCATCCTCAACAGGAGATTCATCTGGTTCAGTGGTGGTGGCAGGTGTTGGTTCTAAGGAAAGTACTGAGAGTGGGTTCTCGGACTCATGCTCTGAATCCATGTAACATCCATCCTCAGGTATTATAAAGACTGGTTCATCTTCATACTCAGACTCAGACTCTTCACTTGAATTATTATAAGAGACATGTAAAACAGTAAAAGAGTGAGTGCTAGTAGAAGTAGAAGCAGAACTAGAAGTAAAAGCAGTAGGAAAAGAACACCAGAAGTAGCCAGAATCACCTTCTTCTATTATTTCTTCATCAAATGAAGGGAGAACAAAGTCTTTCAGCGTAAGTGCTGGAAGGAACCCTGTCTTCCCCTCAGAAGTTACAACATACTTTTCTCTTTCATACATTTTCTTGTTACATACATCAGAAGAAAAAGAAATGTGCTCAGTAGGCACTACAACAGAAAGAGAAGAAGAAGAAGGTACAAGTGCCGGAGTAGTAACTGCAGGGGCAACTGTCGACTTGGCCTGTGGTGGCCTCCTCTCAACTGCCTCTGAACTCTGAACTGTACGGTCTATCATCCTCTTGGTCTTCTTGGAGAGTGCTAACTGCCACTCTCCCTCAGAACACTGGGGTAAGCTGCTACTACTGCCCTGACTGTCAGTCTGACTGGGACTGTGGCTGGGACTGGAAACCATCTGAACTGTCTGAGGGCCCTTGCCCCTGGGCTGCACTAGATCGCTGTCCTGGAGGTGTATCTGTCCTGTGGCCATCAACCTCTCAACCTTGTCCTTGAAGACAAAACAATCTTCTAACACATGTCCAACGTATCTGTGGTAAGGACAATAGAGTGGGTGCTCAGTCTGACCCTCTTCCTCCACTCTATTGTTGCTAGGAAAGGTGAGCATGTTCTTCTTAGTAAGGAATTTAAAGATCTTCTTCACACTCTCCCTTTTGAAGGGATATTCCTTACTAAGCTTCTCCTGCAGAAACTGCTGACTCTCTGGAGTCCTACGGGAGGTCCTAGACTGTGTTGCTGGCTGACTAGCTGAGCGTGACTGGTGTGGAGGTGCTGAAGTGACTAAGGGCTTCTTGCCCTTATCTGATGGTCCCTGAGTACTGTGAACCTCTCCTCTCCTAGGTGGAGGTGCCCCTGAAAACTCCTGTCGCTGAGGTCTGCGCGAAGGCTGACTCTCAACCTTAGGAGGGACTGCAGCGGATATGCTGTCCTGTAGGCTGGTGACCTTGGTGAGGAGCTTCTGAAAGGTTCTAATGGTGAAACCCTTCAGGTATGGTGCTATCGGACCATCTATGTTCTTCAACAAGATCTCAACTGCATGCTGCTCCTGTAACTGTGGCTCGCACTGCAAACTGAGATTCCTCCACCTGACTATGTAATCTATGAGACTCTCTCTAGGACGCTGCCTGGTCACCACTAGCTCTCCCACTGTAACTCTGTGCTTCGTACTGACAAACCTCTGCACAAACAACTGCTCCAGCTCTGCAAAAGTCATGACTGAGTCGTTGGGGAGGTCGGCGTACCAAGCAAACGCCACCCCCGCCAAGCTGCTGACGAACAATCTCAACATCAGGGGATCACTCCCTCCTATGTTGCAGCATATTGCTCGGTACTGAGCTATATGCTGCCTCGGGTTTCCAAACCCGTCAAAAACTCTGAACCTAGGAGGGATGAAACCAGGGGGGTAAGGCTCCTGCTCGTACTCTACTGGGTAAGGACGCCCCTTGCTAACTGACTCTCCAGTCTTCCTAGAGGAAATCGCCTGCTCTACCTTATGGGCTATCAAATCCTGTATCTTACCTGCTGACATCTGAGCTGGCTGACTCTGAACTGAAGTAGTGTAAGGAAGTACCGTAGGTGGTGCTGGCACTGCTCTCTGGACCTTGTCCACTCCTACGGGGTCTACTGTAGCAGGTGGTACTACTGGCTGCTCTCTGGAGGTACTGGTAGCTGCTACACCTGTCACCTGAGGCATTGCCCCCAGAGCTGTCAACTGTGCTGTCATGGCTGTCATGGCTCTGGCCATCTCCGCCATCTGTGTCTGCAGGTGTAGAACGGTAGCATCCGTGTCAACTGATCTGGGAGATCCACCCACCTCGGGCTCTCCCTGCTCATCCTGGTCCTCGGGCTCTCTCTCATCCGAGTGACCTCTACGGGTAATCACACAAACCCGGTGAACTGGTATATCATCCTCCGACTCATCCACTAGTGTATCATCGTTCTCCAAGAAAGAGTGTTGGAGGGCCTCTATGTAGGGACTCATAGGAGAACCGATCCTATGAGGGCTACGGGCTAGCTGTGTCTCATCCCGCTCTGGGGATCTATCTGGAGTAGGTACAACATCCTCATCACACATCATCGGGACCGCCTCGGTCTCGGAGGGAACTGCTACATCCATCAAATCATCTACATCGACAAACTGCTCTGCATCTGACGGTGGTGCTGTCTCTACTGGCTCAACTGGGTCGACAGGGGTGTCCACCTGCCGACGCCTCCAAACCCACCTCCTACGGTGGGGTGCTGCACGGGCAACTGGCTGCTCTGGGACTGCAACCTCTGAACTGACCTGAGGCTGGGCAGGCCTCTGCTGCTGTCTCCGTCCTCGACGATGTGGGCGTCGTCCTACTACAGGAGCCACTGCTTGCGGCCTAACTACTGGAACTGCAGGCTGCTGGGGTGCCTGCCCCCTCTGCCAACTGTAGAGTCTCCTCGCAGTCTGTCGTCGTAATTGGAAGGTAGCCCGAGAAATCTGACGGAGTAAGCCCTCCCGACTGACGGGCCCTCTGCCACGAGCTAAGCGGACGATGTTCTGAATCCTCTGAGTGAGGGCTCGGACACTAGCGTCCCTGGGTAACCTAGCTCGGGGTAGAGTAGTGGCGACAGGAGGGGCCGCCGCTATACGGGCAACATCCTCCTCATCTCCACTATGCGCCAGTGGGGAGAAGCGTCCTCCCTGAACTGCCTCCAACTCGGGGGCTACCATCACCTCTGGAACAGGCGCAACAACAACTGGACGTGGCCTCCGCTGCCTGGGAGCCACTCTCCTCTGCCTCTGAACTATCTCATCGTGAACGATGGCATCTGCCATCCGCTGCCTCTCTGTCTCTGACGCAGCTAGACGCAACCTCCTATTCATATTCCTCCTAGCCCTTCTCCTAAGGCCGGAGGTGGGGGTCGAGGGGACATCTGAACCCACAGCCCTGGTGGCAGGGGGAACAGGAACAACTGGAAGTGCCGGGGTCTGCCCAACAGTCTCGGGGTGAGAAAGTCGGGCGAAAACAGAAACCCGACCAGTGGAAGGCGAAGGCACCTCGGTCTGGGCACCCCTCTTTCTGGTGAAAGTGGGAGGGGGAACCCGAACACGAGGCACTTCCGCTGGAACAACAGGAGTAACAGTAGCAGCAGGCTGCCGGCGCTGAGGGGCCGGAGCAATCTGTGCTGCAGGAGCGGCAGGCACTGGACGCCGGACCACTGGACGAACGGGGGGAACTACAGCAGGCTGCCGACGCTGGGGGGCTGGGGCAACCTGTGCAGCAGGAGCGACAGGCACTGGACGCCTGACCGCTGGAACAGGAAGTGGCCTAGGCACTGGTCGCCTAGCCACAGGGCGCACTGGCTGCGCAGGAACAGGAACAGGACGTGGTGCTCGGACTGGGCGCCGAGCAGCAGGACGTCCAAACGGGCGCATGACTGCGCGTCTTCTCCTCTGGGGAGGAGAGAATGCAACAGCCTCCGCCGGGGTTGGCCCGCCAAGAGTGACGAAAGCCGAGTCAGTGAAGGAACCAAAAGTGATTCCTCCCACTGGCGGACTAGTGAGCAGTGACTCAGGAAGAGTCACACGCGCGTCCGAACCAAAGGAAAAAGTAACTGAATGAGGGAAAGAAGCCATGGCACTGCTGCCAAGAAAAGAAATCGACAAGTTAGAAATCAGAAATAATGAAAGAATGAAGGATTTGATAAAGATATATAGGAATAGATAAAGGACGGAATAGCCTGCTAGGCTGGAAAGAAGTAGAATAGGGAAGAAAACCCTAGCTAAGGGAAAGGAACCCTAACTAAGGAAAGACCCTAACTAAGAGTGGGACGGACCTAATCTAAGGAGTACCAATCCCGGAGTACACACAAGAAAGGATAATATAGAACCCAAAGATGGAGAGAGAAACTGGTCCCACCGTGGTCGCCAGAAACCTGTGGACCTCCGAAAGAGCACCGCGCGAACGGGTCGATTGGAAGGGGCAGATTGGATCGCGCATACGACTGACCATTGAGGATAGAGGCTGACCCCAACACACCTCGATGGGTAGTAATATACATGATCAAATCACGGGTTTCCACCACCCGATGAAAGAGCTCGAATGGGGTTTAGTAGATTGTGGGAGCCAAGTTTCCCACGGGCGCAAGCCCCCGTGGTTAATTACATCCCAGGCCGGAGCCTGAGAAAACTCTTGATTAAGAATCATACATTATCCTCTCTTAAAGTGGGATCGGCACAAGGGTATAAACCAGGAAATCCTACTCAAAGGGAAGAAAGGTCCGAAGGGACTAAATCAACATGCGTGGCTCATACCAGCATTCAGAGGCTCTAGGGTACTAAAGAGAAACTGGAGAAAATCAAAGTCAAACATCCAATCACATGCGTGAGAGAAGGATGGAAGTGGCGTCATCCTGTAACGCGGATAAGTAGGATTTATGGTCCCTGAAAAGAAAGGACCTACCTACTATTTAAGGCATACTACGAGACCGAATGTAGTATCCTCGAATCTTAAATCTAGTTTGGACTTAGTGTTCGACACACACTAAGACCAGTGTCCTAGCTAATGCGATGCAAAGATCTGGACTTATCCCGGCCTGGATTGGGGGAGCCAGCTAACCACCTAATCGCTTCAAAACCATGCTATCAGGTCAATTATGAAAGATGGGTGGGAGGTACAGTTTATTGGAAAGAGGACCGACATCTAGAGAATTTCCTAAGTGGTCCTGGACTTATGTTGGGTGAATGCCCCTAGCTAATGCAATTAAATTTTAATTAGTTGGTTACTAATGCAATGCATGCTAGTTGAAATGTCAGCTCATGAATGCTTTGGATTTTAAAAACAGGCTTAATATAAAATAATTTTTAGAAAAGACTGAGTCTCCCTAGGTCCGGCACTTCATCCTCATAGGCCAGATTATCCGGACTCTACCCGCAGGCAGGGAGATGTCTTATTAGAAGGAGAGAGAAGATGCAGTAATATGCATGCGACCCCGGACGGTTCCGGCAGTTCCCTAGGTTCGTTAAGTTTCTATGTTATTTAAAACCTAAACTTTTAGGAATTAGTTATGAGTAGAAGAATTTTTAGTCCTTAGAGAGCCTAACGAAATCCAGGCGAAAACAAGAGTGGCATGCAAGGAAGAAACCTAGAAAAAGCAGGTAATTCTACTACGCAATCAGGTAAACACATCAATATAAATCCAACTAATCAAGTAAATGTCCATAGGCCAACTGCCCTTTAATTACAACCCAGGGTATGCAGAAAAGTAAAGTGGCCGGGCACCACTGCCAACAACCCGGATTTTCTAAGCCTATGACAGACGCCAACAACTTTGAGTGGGATATTGGGTCTTCAAATCTTTAATCTTCTGGGTATCTTCCCCTTAGACTTCTTGGATCTCTCCTCCTTGGATCTCTCCTCCTTTGACTCCTTGGATCCGTCGTGGCTTGAATATCCAAACGAAGAAACAATTCCCCCAATATGGAGGTATTGCCTTTTCTCTTTGGATATCTAAAGCCATCCAGCTCGATCTTCCAAATGGAAGAAGACTCTCGCCTTAGGTATGCCTTCCTCTTTTAGAATTCAAGCTGGATAAGAATATCCCAACTCAAAGGTTGTTTTCACAACTCTTAATAATTATTACATACAAATTTACATTTATTGAAAAAGCAGTAAATTCTAAATCACCTGCAAGGTTATCCTAATAATCATCCCAAGCAGTTTATATGAAAATGAAAATGCTAACACCATTGACCCTGTGCCAAGCCATGCTCTGAGGGCTAAGCAGCTCCATCTGTAGCAATTATAATTATTTAATAACTTTAGCCCTCATTATATCAGGGGGGCTGAGCAAGCACCTGCATAAGACAACATTAGAAATCATAACGGTGCCCCCCCTTTTCTTAGCTTGAGCATGGCCACCTGCATAGAAGAACAGTATATATATATATATGACGTTCCTAACCTAGGGGTAAATCTAGCGCCCATCACATCACAGAGTGCAAGAAAAGTAAGCAAACACAACAATTCAATTTTCAAACAGCATGCAGTGAAAAACTACGAAAAGCTCCGGCACACAGCAAAAATAAAACACAGCGGCCTAACCTAGATCTAGAAGTGATGTCCTAACAAACCATTCTATGTGTGTGTAAGGCTAGTGTGGTTTGGATAGATCCTAAGCAGGATAGTTAGTTAAAATTGTCTAAAGTTCAAATCTGTTGAATGCCAGAAAAGGAAATTTTTGTTGAAATTCGAATATTAGTGAATTGGGATGCATTTTAGTTAATATAGTTTGTTGATCAATTTTAAGAACTTAGGATGACGATATTTGAAGTTAAAGTTATATTAGACAATTTTGGAAAGTCCTGGGTCTTCCTAGGAACTAGACTAAGGGTCCAAAAGGTCACTATAGTAAAAAGGATAAGTCTGGATCTCCTGTCACCTTAGGAAAATACTAGACCTTAACACGAATAGTTAGACAGGTAGTAGGCTGGAATCGGAGTTTCCTATCCAAAGTTATGAATTTTCTAAGCTTCAGGCCCTAAATGAACTACGGTTGACCAAAAAGTTGACTTTCTAATCTGGGCCAGTTTCTGGAAACCTAATATTTTTAATAAATACTAGGCCCTAATTGGAGTCCAATGCAAGTGAGTTTGCCTAATTTGGAATTTTCTACAATTAGTTATGAATTTTCTAAGATTGGGGTATTTAAGGGAATTTTCTAAATTTTCTAACAAAGGGCCTTTTTTACTGTTTTGCTCCAAACAAGCTCCAAACTGGTTGGAATCACTCCCAAAAGTCAGGGATGACTTGAGAAAGTGATCCCAAGTGTTTGGGGAAAATTTAGAATTTTTAATAATTTTTAATAATTTATTAGGGGCAAAATGGTAATTTCCACCTATGGTCAAATTAAGGGTCAACCTAGAGTCAAACTGAGGAGTCCTATTTATCTAAAGTCAAGGGTCAGATTCTGAACAATTCAAGGTATTATGGGTAATTTTCTGACCTAATATGTATTTATTGTATTTTTCGGAAGGTCTCGGGGCCTTAATTAGCAGGTTAATTATGGTTGGTTAGCTAAGGGCTCTAAAAGCTCCTAGAAATTTCCAGAAATTTATGAAAGGCTTATGATGTCACTAAGTTTAAGTGTTGAAATTTTCATGTCGCTCTGGGATCTATCCTAGCTCCTAGAAAACTTCTAAGTTCGCTAGACAGGTCCTTAATTTTTGTCCTTAGAGTGTCACTACGTTGTAGGAGTTTAAAGTGATGTTCACACTAACCCTCGGGATAATAAATGCATGGGAGTACATAAGTAAAATAAACACGCCATGTCCTTAGATCTAGGAGAGCCTAAACTAAGTGGTGGTAGTGCGACCTACACATGCAATCTACGAAAAATAAAAAGAAGTAAAGACACCTAAAGAGATGATTAGTGAATGATTGGGACTCAACCATTCACTAACCCACTCCCCCATGATTTCTCTTCATATCCAGAATCCATGTCTAAAATTTCACGAAGTAGCGAGTCTCCCAAAAATTAGGATTTATGTATAAGTAGTTTTAAAATAGTTTCAAAATACTTGTAAACATAAATATACCTTTTTTGGGAAATAAAGTAATTTAAAAGTAAGTCGATTCATAATACATATATATAGGGAGACCCACTAAACACTCTCACCAGTCTCAAAACGATTTAAAAATAATTTGTATCCTGAAAATAATTATCATAATTAATGTTTAATACAAAAAATATTCGAATGATCGAATCCAAATAGTGATCTATCAAAACAGCCAAAATCAAGGGCTGGAAATAGTTTCAAAACATAAAGCTCGTCTTGCTGAAAAGAACGAGGGGTCGTACACCGAAATCCGACTTAAAACGACGAAGATATGAATTTCCAAAGTTTAAGTAATAAAATAATATTTTTAAATAGTGTTGTTTTACTGTTTTATACTTATCAGAAAATCTAAACAGAATTTTCACCCAAAAGTGGATTCAAACTGTACAGAATTTCAGATACACCCAAAACAAGGTGTTATGCACAAAAATCCGACTTAAAACGAGAAATCTACGCAATTTCAAAGTTTAAAGGCAATAATTGAATAGTTTTAAAATAATGCTATTTGGCTGTTTCCAAAATAAATGCAAACAGATCCAGAAATTTTGAGTAAAGCTAAAGCCAGAACGTGCAGCATCTAAATACGTTCAAAACGAGACGTTGTGCGTTAAAATCGGGCTTAAAACGAAGAAGTTATGAATTTTTAAAGTTTAAACACAATAAATTGATTGTTACAAATAAACAATTATAGAAAATAGTAAAATATAATTAAAAATAGTCTCAAAAATAGTTAATAATAGTAATAATTGCAAAATAAAACTTACACAGCAATATAGTAACTTAAACTAATAGTAATTAATATAAATAACAATATAATAAGAATTATACAAAAATCATAATTTAAAAAAAAAAAGGGTTATGTTGCTGTTTTAATAATAATTAAATATATACACATTATTTTTATAAATTTTTTTTTTAGTGTAGAGGACAAAAATACGAACAAAACGAGGTATTATACGTCAAAAACGGACAAAAAACGAATTTTCTATGAATTTTTAAAGTTCTGTCAATTAAAATACACTTAAAATTAATTAAAACCTAATTAAAACCCTAATCCGGCGGCGGCTAGGGCTACGTGGCGACATCCGGTTCGCTCCCGTAACCGCGGACGCGGTTTCCAATCATTGGCGATGATTGCGCGACGGGGCAATCATCGCCAATCATTGGCGAACGACGCGACGGCTGACTTATCCGAGTCAGCACGCACGGGAGCCGTTGGATCCTCCGCTGATCCGAATGGACGGCGGTGATCAAGTCGGACGCGGACTCGTTCGACGGGGCAGATGGCACCGTTCGGACGAACGGCGGAATGACCAGATCACGACCGTTGATCCGAAAATCAACGGCTATGATCCTCCGAAGATCAACACAGCCGGAACCGAAACCCTAATCCTATTTTCGCCTCGTTCTCTCAAACCACTGGACGAAACCTCACGAAATTTTAAACACAGGTAGTATGTATGAAGAGCATCAATGGGGGATCTTTTATTCGAACTAAGATGCACTAATCATGGTGCTAATTAACCCTAAGTGTTTTAAACTAGGGTTTGCGATATACCTTAATCCACACGGTGGATTCGGGAGTTCTTGGGCTCGTTGGACTCGTGGACTCTCCAGGAACAACTTCCTAGTTGACGTCGAGATCCAACGCACGCTCGATCGACGGGATGAAGCCTTGGAAGGAATTTCGTCTAGGTTTGCCGGAGGATCGCCGCCGGCGGGGTCTAAGCGTCGGGATTTGGTCGAGGGAGGTGAGGGGAAGTCCAAGGAACTCTCACACGAAAGTTCTCGGGCTTTGGGAGGCTAGGGCTCAGGAATTTTGAAAAAGGATCCTTAATTCTTCTCTCAAACTCCTATTTAAACTCCTAGACCTAAGGGGAACGGTTAGGATTGCATCAAGATTGAATTAGGAGGGAAAAGGGGCGGTTTAGGACGTGGAATTCAATTCAAAACGAAGGGGAGGCTTTTATTGCATTTATTGGCCATTAATCTCATTCAAATAGGTGATTATGACCTATTAGTGGCTTGGTTTGACCAAGTCAACCTTGGACTTGGTCAAACCAGTCAAATAGGTCAAGGGGGGGGGTGAGGCTCAAGCCATGGAACCCATTAAATAAATTTAAAATTTATTTTAGACTTAAAGGGCCCAAATTGGTCAACCCTGGTTGACTTGGTCAACTGGGTTGACCCATGGTCCAAGTAAGGGCCCAACAGGCTCGACTCGACTCACTGAACTCATTGGAGAGGGTCTTGGGGTCTGGCCTGGTCAATTTGACCAAGTCAACTCTCCAAGCCCAATTCTGGGCAAAATCGAGGTCAACAGGCGCCACAGTATATCGTCGAGCAGTGCCGCTTCTCGGATGGCGGTTAAGTTGAATTTCAGCTTTGAGGGCGTAATTGACAGCTTGTGAAAGAGTCCAAATTGAGTTCAACTCAAGTTTATCTTGGATAGCTTCCTTAAGGCCTCCAATGTATCGTGCCACTAACTCCGTCTTGGATTCATTCAAATTATTCCGGGCACTCAATCGGTAAAATTCCTCTGTGTATTCGCTAATGGTCCGAGTGCCTTGAGTGCAATGCTGGTACTGCACATATAACATTTGCTCAAAATCGATGGGTAAGAAGTGTCCCCTCAACAATCGTTTCATACGGTACCAACTCGTGATATTCCTCTTTCCTTCTCGCCGTCTTGACTGTAAGAGCTGCATCCACCACGTCCCCGCCCCGCCTTTGATATGACACGCGACGTACTTGACTTGCTTCTCTGGTGCTATCTCCATGTAGTCAAAGAAGGCTTCGATGGCACGCTCCCAATCCAAATAGTCTTCGATGTGCAAGCGTCCATCAAAGAAGGGAATATCCAATTTGATGTGGAACTCTCCAGGTTGTCGCTTCTGTATGGTGTATCGGCGAGTTGTTCAAAGTAGTTCGGTCTATCTTCCTCCGCCGAGTCAGATGCATCCAATTGTGGTTGTAAGTCTTCCTCGTCCTCTGAGTCCGACACAGTCGGAACAGTAGTGTGGAGCCGTCAGCCATGACGCGGACACAGTACCGGTTTGGTTGCCGGCGCAACTGGTCCACCCATTGCCGTGAGTGGTTGATTCGTCCTCAGTGATCGAATCTCGGTCCTCATTTTTGCTGAGAACCGGAAGAACTCCGTGGTGAGGGCCTCGATCTGGCTAGCCATGCTGTTCTGGGCTGTCCACAAAGCCTCCAGACTTCGGTCCTCATCAGCTGCAGGTTGTTTGCTTCCTTCTGCCATGAGACTTGTAACCGAGCTCTGATATCAATTGGTGTGAAAACTGGTACAAACCTGCAAGAACAGAAAACATAGAAGAAAACATAGAAGAAAGAACAAGGAGAAGAAGGATAGAGCATAAGGAGTATAGGTAGAAAATTCAAGTATTAGTATTCCAAATTCTAGTGTCTCCTCCTTCCAACAAGTACATAAGTAATACTCTAATAAAACTAAATATGAAAATAGTAATATTAAGTTGAGCTGGCCACTACTTGGCATGTGGCAGAAAAACAGAAAAGCAATAACTAATGAAAAGTAATAATGCTAAAAGCTGTATAAAAAGAGTGGAGGTCATAGGTTAAATGGAATGATGGCGTTGGGATGGGCTCCAACACTACGATAAGCCACATCATTCAGGTACTGCTCGGTATCGAGCGCGGTAATTTTTGGGTGACGTGACGTATTTTTATTGGTCTCCAAATGCCCTCCGAATTCCGCACAGAATAATAAATCTAATGGAAGACATGTATGAGTCTATTGCTATTTTGTGTACTTATCCTGTGCTACTCTGTTACTGTATTTGTCTTTGGCTTTTATGCCATGTGGATTTACATGAGAATATTTGTGCTTATCCAGTATATTTAATTCCAAGTGGATATACCTACTACCAATTCTATTATTCTTTGGATGCATATGAGGCTTTTGTTGCTATCTTGTAGTCCTATGGCTCCTGTATCTGTAGTTGGACTTATCTGTTGTTTAAGCATTCCCCTATAAAAGAGCTAGTTTTCATCTTTGAATCATTTTGAAATAATTGCAATATTTGGATTATCTGTTGGCTTAGCTTCACTGCTAAGGCTTTAGGTTCTTTGTTGCCAATTGAATCACACCTCTGAGCTCCATCAACGATTCTGCGAGGCCCACTTCTCTTCAATGCTTAAATTTCTCGTCAATTCTTCATTTTTTTTTATCATGGAGACATAAAAGAAGCAAAGAGACATCCAGAAAGCAAGGAGAAGCCAAAAAATAAGAAGAAAATTTGAGGAGGAAGATCAAGAAAGGAGATTAAAGAATTCTACAACAAGGAGTCACCAAGAAGTTGAGTGAAGTTCCATAAAAACTAGTTCGTGATCTCTCAATGTTCCATGAATTCTTCAATGGGATATCTCAATTTATCATTGGAGCAAGGAGAAAAAGGAACCAAATGCAAATGAAATGCAAATGAAATGCAAAAAAAAAAAAAAATAAACCAACCCAGAGTGATTCAATAACATATTATAGTTTGCAATATACATCATTGACAAACTATAGAGAACCAAAAAATATAGTAATAACTAATAACGAAAATGACAAATAACAATAAATAACGAGGAGAAAAAGGCTTAATCATCCCATTTGCCTCCCAAAGCTACTTATAAGAGGTATTATTGGCCTGTTCTTCTCCATAATTTCCATTCTCTAAGTACACTTATCATTTTTTATCCAAATCTCAAGAAGAGTGGTCGAGGGAAATAGATAAATTTGTTCTAAAATTATCCATAATGCCCTCATAGTTGGGCTACAGTCAAGATGATTCCTCATCATGTCATGATTATTTGACAAGTTTTACGCTGGCTGACGACTACCTAATGCAACCCTCCACTTTTTTCATTCAGAACTTGGGACTTGGTGGGATCTGGCAACGAATATTGGAACTCAAAGATGACAACACGACCTTCTAAAATCTACTAGGCAATAAAATTTTGAATTGGTTTATTTGGTTGCAGGCTTGCACTCAACTGAGATGACTTACACTTTGATTTTCTCTTCAAAAACATCAAAGTCAACTCAAAATAAAGCATCCATGTTTGTTGATCTGGGGCCAGGAGTTGCTGATGAGGTAGGCAAAGGTAGGGTGGGGAGAGGGGAGATGTTCTCTCCAAATCAATAAAAGTCAACACAGGACAAACCACCAATTTTGGTTTATACATGTTAGTTGATCTGCATGGACACCTCATGATCTTAAAACTAATCAACTTGAAGTGCAATCAAAAGAATACAAATCCACACAAAGATTTTTTGAATGGGGAAGATAAAGACAAAGCCAGTTCGAGCGGGGAGAAGGAAATACACAGCAATTCAAAAAGCTTTCTAAAACAAAACTATTTAATACTGTTTTAAACTTCCTCTCCATTCTTTAGAAGATCTGAATTTCAAGATCAGATCTACTCCAAATATAATCCTATGTACGGAAGTAACCAGGCTTTCCAATGAAAGATAGCAACTAAAACTAAAACAACAGAATTAGAAATTGCCTGGTCACACATGGGATGGAAAATAACACAATTTTCAGTTCTTGGTCTGGTTCAATATAACCAAGCATATTGAAAAACAAAGGGAAAAAAGCTAAGTATATGGGAAATTTGCTCACAATATGAAGAGAAGTCACACAATATTGGATTCTGTTTAGCACTTAAAAGATATGATGAGGCAGTGTGAACACTCTACAAAGCATGCACAGACCTATTCACTCTTCCAGGCATACAAAATCAATGAGAAACTAAGGCGCCGGAGCTGAGGTTCAGCCAACATTTGGGAGGAACCCCACTGCAATGATTTCTCAGTTGAAATAATAGTTTGGAACATGAAGACTGCACTGCCCATGGATGCATCAAAAAGCCAGTTGTGCACATCCCAGAAAACCTCAACAGGCAACCCATCAACGAGAATTGTCTGGTTTCCTCTAAATTTCCATAGGAGCCTCTTCACCATCATCACTCGCTTCTTATCGATGCGGATCTCAAGGCAAGGATCCTTCAACCCAATTGTATCACACTCTATCAATATGTCATGAACTTGGCCTTTGTCAGAGAATTGAGCCTTGGTGCAGTAGATCTTCTTGCCAAATATGTGCTCCTTCTTGGCTACAAACATGGCATTATAAGGAGAAGGGCCTGCATTGGTCTTTTTATATGCTTCTTTGATTAGATCACCAAGAAGAAGAACTATCTGGAAATCAAAGAGAACTGCAACATAGAATCCTTCTACTGGTTCAGGTCCAGAACCAAACTTTGCATTAGAGAGATCCCAGAAGACATCGACCTTGCTTTTTTCGGTCTCCATGTTCTTCGAACCTTTTCTTTTGGAGAACAGCCATGGCTTTATGTCCACCTTGCAGAGAGACTGGTTGTTGGAATCATCAACTCCGATGCTGAGACCCTGGCCCATCATGTTCTTGCTCCATGTGATGGAGATCACACAAGAGCTGCCACAGAGCTGTGTGCTATAGAGGCAAGTAACAAGATTCTGAGAAGTTTTGCCTGAATTGGACGAGGCATCGGCCACTTGAACTCCGCTTTCACCAAAACAGGAAGGAAAATCCCTCATCCTGATGACACAGATCCAATTGAGAGGTCTGGCTCAAAACTACCAGGCTGGATCAAATGGACTTAGAATCAGAAACACATAAACCTAATTCTCCATACAGATCTACTATTCTCCAAAGCTGCAGTAGAGACCAGCGGATTGTCGGAAGAAACGGTCAATAATGGGATAACGAACGAGAAAATTACGCCATTCAACCAAACAAGAAGAGACCAAATCAAACAAAATACGAATATTCATAAATTACAGAGCCAAACTTCATCTCCCAAAGAGGCCAAGAATCAAAAAGATTTTGATGAAACTCGAAGAAAGCAGCGAACTTTCGCCACAAAAACCAAACTTTACAAAAGCTAAACAAAAACCAGATACAGGTTCAGAGAACGTGAAGAGACAGGAGCAAGAAGGAGGAAGAGAGAAAACAAACAATGAAGGAAAGCAGACAAACAGGAGCTAGTTTCTACCAGGTAGCTACATCCACATCATCTACTTAAATAACCAGGCCAAGTGAAACGCAGCGCGCGCGCGATAGAGAGAGAGAGGGGGTAAAGAAGAAGGCACATGGAAGGGCAAAAGCCTAAGGCCTAAGGAACCTCCTGCAAAAACTTAAAAAGATCTGAACTTTACCTAGCGAAGCCCACATGCACGGTCAAACAGAAAAAAACATCCAAATTCAATCCCTGGACAGATTCCAAGCTGGAAAAAAGCATCAAAGGATCGTCGGGTCTCTCTCTTCAACCCAAATTGAGCTGCGAGCTCAAACAACAGTGACAAATAATAAATTTCAAGTCTCAAAAAAGGCAGTCCTCTGGATTCAGAAATGTAAGAAAGATAAAAATTCTACCTAAGAAGTAAATCCCCCAAGTATTAAATATTGGATTAATTATAACGATATGTAGCGGAAATTACGGCCGAGAATGAACTGATCCATTTGCGAAAAGGCATTAAATGAGAAAGAAAAAAGTGAACCGTTAATTATCTTTAAATGACTTAGTAAAGTTGCCCAGCTGTTCAGATAATTAACAATTTTATAGTTTCTTTTTGGCAAAATTATAAAAAGAGGATGTTTTAAAACTAATTAAGTAAAAAAGCGTAATAAAAAGGAATTTAAAAAAAAACGTAAACCTGAAATATTTTCATCTTGTAAATACTTGAAAATATTTTAAATTGTTAAATAATTTCACATATTTTTAAAGTTTCTGTATTGTATTTTATTTATTAAAAAAATTAATTTATTTTATTTTTTTATTTTAATGTAAATTTTATCTAATGAAAAAAATCATGAAATGAATACATATTTTATTAAAAATATTTTAATTATCTTTAAATTTGATATGATTAATATATAAAAAAATGAATTTAAATAATAAAATAATGCATATAAATTTTAAAGTAACACAAACAAAAAATATGATTATTGTTTTTTGTTATATTGGAAAAAAATTTATGAAGTTTATAAGTTTTTCAAAAATTAACTATATGTTTTATAAGTTCTACATATAACATCAATAATAACAGTATCATCAATCATTTATCCTACCCCTATGTGGGTCGGCTACATGAATCTTTTTTCTCAATTGTGCAATGCTTTATGGGTCATTTCTAATATTTTTTAACCAAGTCTTTTTAGGTCTACCTCTACCTTTTTTAATCTAATATATCTACTTTCCTAATCAGGTCATTAGAAGGCTATCATTTCATGTGACCAAACTATCTAAGGCGGCTCTCTTTAATCTTATCTTCCACTGGACTACTTCAACTTTTTCATGTATATGCTCATTTCGTATCTTGTCTCTAAAAGCTAAGCTACTCATCCACCTGAGCATCCTCATCTTTGCAACACTTAACTTAATATCATGCTTCTCTTTTAATGGCCAACATTCTGCACCATAAAGCATTGCAAATCTAACCACCATCTTATAGAAGTTTCCATTATGTTTTTTTAGGACTTATCTATCACATAACAAGCCTGGTGCATTCCTCTACTTCAACCATCCAACTTGAAATATACTAATAATATCTCCATTTATTTCACCATCACTCTGAACAATAAACCCAAGATATTTAAAATGCGTACTCTTATTAATGACTTGATCACCCAAGGTCATTATCCCCCACTAGAACTATTATTACTAAAATTACACTCAATATATTTATTTTTAGATATACTCAAACGAAAACCTTTAAACTCTAAGGCTGACCTTCATAATTCAAGTTTACCTTCAACTCCCTCTCTAGTCTTATCAACAAGAAGAATATCACCAGCAAAAAGCATATACTAAGGTACAACTTCTTGCAAATGTCTAGTGAGAACAACCATAACTAAAGCAAAAAAGATATGGGCTTAAGCTAATCCTTGATGTAATCCAACTAAAATAGGAAAATATTTGATCAAATCACCTTGTGTCTGAACACAAGTAACAGCTCCTACATACATATCCTTAATGACTTTAATATATGCATTATTAAACCCTTTCTTTTCTACTCTCCATAACACTTCTCTTGGAACTTTATCATATGCTTTCTACAAAACAATAAATATCATATGTAGATCCTCCTTATTCTCTCTATACTTATCCATCAAATCTCTCAATAAATGTGTAGCTTCCATAGTAGATCTACTCGGCATGAATCAAAATTGATTTTGAGAAATGTTAGTATTACGCCTCAACCAATGTTCCATAACTCTCTCCCATAGTTTTAAAGTATGACACATAATACATCACTGAAAATCATCTTGATCGGGCATGAATCTCGATGCAAATATGAGGTTGAGGCTTCCAAAATCAAAATTAGGACCATCCAAATTCTGATTTCAATAAACTGATAGTCAAATTGAAGATCTTGGAGGGATGAGCCCAACGACATGAAAATTGATCTAATATTAGCTCAAATGGACTCAAATCAAAGGATCAAAGCAATTTTGGAAGCTTTAGAGCATTATTGGATTTCCAAATGATACCCAGAGAGATCTTCTTCTCAAAACTTCCCTCAAGCAAACCTTGACGCATGGTGGAACTCAAGTGCAAGTTCGTTGGAGCAATCGTGTGAAAATATCTCTCACACTTCCTTGAAACTCACAAGGTTCTTCTCCCTCTCTCATAAACTTCACCCTTTCTCTCCCATGCTCTAGGCTCTCTCTTCAAGCTTTCTTCAGAAGAAATAATTCAAAGAATGGCAAAAAGACTCATACAAAGTCTTATGAGAAAATTTAAATAGAGGGCTTCAAGAAATCCTAATTACTCAAATATATCGACTCTAATCATATATTATGGTACGATTAGTTCAAAATATCCCTATTAGTACTGTACGAAGAGTAAGGAGCTGTACGATCAGTTTAATTAATTAAGCTGATCATCCAGTATGATTAGTACAATCAAATTGGATTATCGTCCTGTACGATTAGCGACAACAAAATATCGTACCATATAAAGATCGGGTCATACATTACCATTTGTCCAATCATACATTAAGATTTTATTGATCCAATTAAACCAAATTTGATCCCTTATTACATGATTAATTTAGGCAAGATTTAATTATATCATATAATAGGATACCCATCGTACGGTATGATGAGTACATAATTTGTATTTCAAAATACTGTCTAAATTATGATTGGCGGCTAATATCATGATTTCAACTGATCGTCCTATACGACCAAGATCATCCAGTATGATTAATTCAAATAGCTTTAGTTATATAATTAGCCATTTTAATGATTTTCTAAGTAGTTGATCGTACAGTATGATACCTATTGTACAATACGATTAGTTCAGAAAATTACTCTTTCGATTTTTCTCTCTATCTCATTCCCATGAGTGTATGTATGCGTGGTCACCATGCTAGCATATACCTTTACAAGAATAGACTCAAGAAATTGAAAAAATTATATAAATGAATTTTATAGTATATGTCGCCATATCATATTCTACCTAGCCTTTTGAGCCTTGAATCTTCATTGAATGGTGCACGGCATACCTAAAATATTAGTACACACAAAATTAAATACATAGTACAAATGCTAGGAGACACAAAGATGCAATCAGTAATGTTTGTTATCATTAAAATCATAAACTCGGAAGCTCGAGTTACAATACTTTTACCCAGCACAGATTCTACATGTTGAATCTCATGTTTCTATCTTTCATGGAGACATAAGTTACTCATTCTAAGAATATATCTCACATTTCATTATTGAGTTTTCATTAAAACTCCATCAATTATATCAAAATATATCTCACATTTATGATTTGTTTGGGATACCTACAGACTTTTATAAAAGTGATTGTAAAGTTGTTGAGGAAAAATTAACTTTTTAATTAAGTTTTCTATGGATGTTATAAATATTATTAAAAAAAAAAAATCGAACAACTAGTTTTTAAAAGCTACAACATATTAGAAACTCTGGTTGTAAAAAAAAAAAAAACTTCCTATCTTATAAGTTTATGAAAAAAAATAGCAGCAAAACAAAACTACATTTGTGATCTGAAGAGCAAAGCAGTGTGATGGCTATCCCAAAATGACCATTAATCTAATCTTTTACTTTCTATAGTCCAATAATTTCTCCTTTTTTTATGTAAAAATTGATTAATTCCACCCTTCTTTTTCTAGACTTCCATATGATTTTAAGAACATATTAGAAGATGCTCCAGCTATGCACATACTAGTTGTACGTATTTTGCTCACCCTCAAAGGCATGGCGGGGGGGAACTGTTTGAGAGGATGTGTAGACTAAAAGGACCGGCCTTGGGAAAGCATAAATATTAATATGTAAATTTAACCATCAAGCAAAGGGAATTTGGCCATCCACCAACTTTTTTTTTTTTTTTTTATGTTAACGCCACCCTCCTATATGTATATTTAGATATATTTTAAAATGTGTTGTCCTCTACAATTAATATATTTCCTTTATTAATATATTTTTATTAAAATCTCATTAAAAAAAATTACAAAAGTTTTAGTTAAAATCTTTAATTTTTATTTGAAACTTTACTTCAAAGTATATCAAGTAAATTTTAGCTGAAATGGTATTAAAATGATTGAATTTAAAACTTACTTAAATTAGTTGAAATGAAAATATTTTAAAGAATATCGAGTAAATTTTAGCCCTCGACCCAAACGGCCTGCTTCGTTTTCCCCTTTGCTCATCTCTCACGACTCGCGACTCACGATTTCGAGTACGACTTTCATTTTCCCTTTCGTTCCTCTCTCACTCCCAAATGGAGACCACCCGTGGCAGATATTTATGTCTTCAATAAGCTCTAAGAGTCATGTTATTTGTATTTTTAATTTTGATCTTACATCTCTCCTGGCTGTAGTAATAAGACGACAAATAGAACTATTTTTAATTTAGGCCCCCCCGAATAAAATTTCTGGCTCCGCCACTGCTCAAAGGTGAGTTTGGTTATGCCCTTGGTTGTGGCTAATTATCAGAGTAAAAGAAAATGTAGAGTCAATTAAATGTGTTAATAACAATATATAATTATATTTAAAAGAGAAAAAAATTTATATTAGGATATGTAGATATAAATTATATCAGAATGACCTTAAAAATTATTTAATTTTTTTATTTTAAATTAATGTTATTTATTAAAAAAAATCTATTACACTAACCTAAAAAAAAAATTAATAAAATTTTAACTCATCTGAGATAATTCATATCAATAATCATGAAATGCTTTTTTTTCTTTTTTTTTTTGGGAGAACCCACGGTGGGGCCTACGCGTTAATCATGATAAGAAGTACATGTTCTTAGAGGATTAGAAGCTCACTGAGAGAACAACATTTGAAATAAAACCAAAGAGCTTTAGATCCTACCTAATACAAGAAAAGAAAAGACAAAACAAGAAAAGGCTAAACCCAAACTACCCGAAAATAACTTCAAGTATAGGAAAGAAACAATCCAGCAATCACCATCATAACTAGAGCAAAAGAGACATCCAAATCTGAAGACCAGAGATCCAAAAAGTGGCACCACAGCAGCAACCCCAAGGCTCCAAAGCAGCAACCACTAAGCCAACCACAAAAAAGATATTTTTGGATTTCCTCTTTCTTCGTTTACCTATCCGAATGATAAGATCTCGCATACCACCTTCCTGTTCAAACACTTCCTATTCCCCAACATCAGAAGGAAAAGATGAAGAGCATTCAAGCCAATTATTTTACGCCTTAACATTTTTCCTCAATCTGACGCCCACTTGGGCATACAAGGCATTAGCTAGCAAAAACTAAAGCAGTTGAAACATCAACAAGCTACTCATTCACTCCCAATCCCATAGAGGAAATTGATACAACCAGATCAACTGGCATCACATGAGAAGCCACAGAAGGATCCAACTCACTAGACTCAATATTCACCGCCCTCATATTCACAGCACAAAGTTCATTATCACTCACATTCATCAACTTATTACCAAATTACCTTGATCTACATAAAAGTTATTCGAAGAAGGGTCATTAGCCACAACACCATGAGACACATTACATTCATGCGGGGATCCATCAAGCCCATAAACCAGGGGCACAACCTCTACCACAACATCATTTAGAGCAGAACCATTGTAAAGAACCCCAACCTCAACCGATGAATCCAAAGTACCCAAAGGGAAAACAACATCAGGCCTCAAAGGAATAGATTCACAAACCTTAATAACATCCTTACCACCACCATCAATAGAAATAGGGGCCGTAGTAGATCGGTCTAAAACCAAATTGCCACCCTCTCCATTGTTAGACGATAAAGCCAAAGGTGAGTTAACACTGGACAGAATAACGCCTCCCACAGTGATCCCACCGGCATTTTCATTAACCACCACAACCTTAATAAATGAAATAGGCATTAGAAAATTAACCATATCCAAATTTTCCAATGAACCAACACCATTTTTATCAAAAAAAACCTTAACATTATCAGAAATATTAAAATCCTTCGCAATACCTGTGTCCTCTAGAGCAAAACCAAAAGCCTTTCCAACAGTTGTAAGTTACTTAGAAACAGGGAGAGAGGACTTATTACAATCCCACCTAGCATGCCCAATACAATTACAGTGTAATATCAAAAATCTGCTCCAATATCGTCCAGGACGATCTGGGATCGTCCTGGGACGATCAGTTGAAATGAAGCTCCAGAATTTGCCCAGTTTTGCTCCAGGTGATTTTCTGTATGCATCGTCCAGGCCGATTGGAGACATCGGCCAGGCCGATAGCTACTGTAGAAAATATCGGCCAGACAACAGCCCTGGGAGGATTCCAGGACGATCCTTTTGGTCGGATCGTCCCGGGACGATGTCGCGATCGGCCGGGCCGATCTGAGTATTACTTAAGGGATTCAGTCGTTTTGAAGAGAGAGAAAATCAAAAATAAAAATATCTGATTTACTGTTCTGAGGAGAGAGAAAAAGAAGACTTTGGAAAAGTTGATTTCGGGAAGACGCGGAGCCGTTTTCGTTCGAAGTGACTGTTCGAGAAATTGCTGTACACGAGGTAAGGCACATTCCGCCTTTCTCAATTTTCAGTTCCGTCGAGTTTGGCGGTATTTTCTGTCCGGATTTCGTTTCCGTTACGGTTTTTCGTCCGTATCTTTTGATTGGTTCGATTTTTACCGCGTAACTTTCCGTATAATGTTGACGTGCCGAGTGTGCACATTTTGGTTATTTTCCGAAGATTTTTGTCCGGGTATTTTTGATTCGGCGATGTTTTTCGTAGACTACAATTTTCTGTGAAATTGTAAATTCTCTGTGCAGTAGAATAAATGTTCTGGAATATGATTATCTATACTCTGTGCGAATTCGGTAAATTTTCTTTGCAGGAAATTTTGTGTAAATTCTGTCTACTGCCGTTATGCTGCCCGATTTTTGTCTGATTTCTGATTTACCCGGATTTCTTCTGAATTGAAATGCTATGTGTATAAGCTATAAAAAGGGAGCTATAAGGGGCCTGGATCCTATGAGATTCAGTTAGTGTCTGGGGAAATTTAGATGAGCTCAAGTTGGAGAAATATCTGTTATATTCCGGATCCGTGAATTCTATTATTCAGGTGCCGTGAGCACATTTAGCTTAGTTATTAATTATTCAGCGAATTTCTGGTGCCGTGAGCACAAGGGAGACATAAGGGTCAGAATCCGTAGTGATTCTGTTCAGTTTAGTTTAGCTATTAATTAAATATCTGATATCCGCTATTATCTGATTCTGATTTCTGTATGATTCCGACTCTGTTGATTTATTCTGTTCTGATTGGTATTGTGATGTGATCTGATCTGTACGACTTTGATTCTGATTTGATATATGTCCGTATAAGTTCTGATTTTTGATTCTGTTCTGATTCGAGATCCGATTCTGTTCCAATTTCTGATATGATTTCTGTCTGATGAGTTTGGTTTTGGTTTCTGAGAATTTAGATTGGTGGTTTGTTGCTTTGCTGAGCTGTTGAGCTCACCCTTGCTTTCTGGTGGTTTTCAGGTTCTGGGAAAGGGAAGGAAGTCTAGGACTAGAGTCCAGAGTTCTGATCCGTATAGGTATACTTTTGATTTTTGTACAGTCATGGCTTTTCTGTTCTGTCTTTCTTTCCATTCAAAAGCCATGTACTGTATTTGTAGATGATTATTTTGAGGAAATGAAAAGATAGATGTTTTGTTCCGCTGTGTTCGATGATTTATAGTAGCTCTGTTGTTCTGTGTTTTTGTGCCTGTTGAGTTTAAGTATTTGGAAGATCAGTTCAGTAACCAAATTCCAAAGCCAGATCCTGGATAAGAAGAAGTTCTGTCGCGATCCAGCTCGGGCGGGATCCGTCCCCGTCGGGTCAGGTCGTGACAAACTTTAGTGGTATCAGAGCACTGGTTTTGGAAACTGGTTGGATTGTAAAACAGAGCTCTAGGAAGTGATTAGTGAGTCTGTCTGGGGGTAGTTTTGGGTCGTTCGGCTTTTTATTGTGCTATTTTTGTGTTGTTTTTGTGGTAGTTTTCCGGATTTTCTGGATTTTTCTGTATGGATCAGCCAGACCCAGACATGACAGATGGGCAGAGTGCCGATCAGGCAGCACCAGTGGGGAGTACAGCCCCAGTGGTCGGTGCTGATACACTGTCTCAGTTTGCTTCACTTGTTGCTCAGATGATGAGCGAGACTCAGAGCAGAGCTTCTACTATTAGATCTGAGGACATTGATCGACACCTGCAGTTATTTTTGAGGTTGAAGCCTCCGAGATTTGAGGGCGCTGTTGAGCCCAGAGCAGCCAAGGAGTGGCTGAGGAGGTTGGAAAAGACTTTTTATGGAATGCAGTGTCCGTCAGACAGGAAGGTTCCGTTAGCTGTTTTTCTGTTAGACGGAGAGGCTGAGCACTGGTGGGATGGCCAGCAGGCAGCCAGATTTCAGGGCAGACTGAACTCTTTGATCACTTGGGAAGAGTTCACTGAGGTATTCAGAGACTGGTTTGTTCCTCCTTCTGCACGACAGCAGATGCAGGAGAGTTTTCTGAGGCTTGTTCAGGGGAGCAAGACGGTGATGCAGTACGAGGCTGAGTTTACTGCATTGGCCAGGTACGCTCCGCAGCTGGTCAGCACTTCTGCTGAGAGGTGCTACAGATTTCTGAGAGGATTGCGAGACACTTTGAGGCAGCCTCTGATACCGTTCAGGATCACTGATTTTGCTGAGCTTGTGGAGCGAGCTCGTCTGATTGAGAATGACATGACGGCTACTCAGCAGCGGTGGACTGCGAGTAGGAAGAGATTTGGAGGTGAGACCTCTGGCAGCGATTCCTCTGGGAAGAGGAGATTTTTAGCTGGTTCTGGATCTGTTGACTCCAGGAGGAGTGGAGGATCGTCTGGTACTGTTACCAATACGACTAGTTCTGGATCTGTCAGTACGGCACCTGTGTGCCAGAGTTGTGGACGGCAACACCATGGCTAGTGCTACAGGATAGCTGGTCTTTGTTTCAGATGTGGTCAGCCGGGACATAGGATTACAGAATGTCCACAGACTGGATTTGATCGGCGTTCTGAGTACCGATCTGAGGGTTTTGTCAGACCTGCCGGTTCAGTAGGAAGACCGAGGACTGTTCCTCCTCGCCCTGAGGGATTTTCTGGTAGAGGTGGTAGTACTAGTTCGGGACCACGGAGACCACCTACGACTCCCTCTGAGCAGAGTAGTTCTATTGCTTCAGCTCCTGCTCCAGTTTAGCCACGAGTTTACAGTCTGAGTCAGCAGGAGGCTCGTGATGCTCCGGATGTTGTGACAGGTACGGTTTACATTTATGATCAACCCTGTCGTGTTTTGTTTGACTCTGGAGCTAGTCACTCATTTCTTTCCGAGCATTGTTTTGACCGAATCCAAATGCCTTCGTTTTCTCTTCCGGTTTCTCTTTCCGTGATTTTACCAGTTGGAAGTAATTTGATTGCCCGCAAGTTTTGTTTGTGTGAGATTGACATTGCTGGCAAGAAGTGGAAATCTAACCTGATTTTGTTGCCAATTTCTTCATATGATGTGATTCTGTGAATGGATTGGCTGAGTCAGTATGAGGCTCAGATTGACTGTCTGAAGAAGCAAGTGAGTTTGCTTGTGGCTGGAGAGCGAGTTGTATTTCAGGGATTACGAGGTGTTCTCTCCAGTCTGATTTCTGCGTTGGAGGTGAGCAGAATGTGGAAGAAAGGATGCCCAGTATTTTTGGCTTTGGTGCGGGATCTGAACCTGGAGGTTGGTTCTGTTTCTGAGATCCCAGTGGTACGGGAGTTTGTTGATGTTTTTCCTGAGGAGTTGGTTGGTTTACCTCCGGATAGAGATGTGGAGTTCTCTATCGATGTTTTTCCGGGTACAGCTCCGATATCAAAAGCTCCGTACAGGATGGCACCGAAAGAACTTTTTGAGTTGAAAGTTCAGCTTCAGGAGTTGGTTGACAGAGGTTTTGTACGTCCTAGTGTTTCACCTTGGGGAGCACCTGTTCTGTTTGTGAAGAAGAAGGACGGTACACTTCGTATGTGTGTGGATTACAGAGATTTGAATAAGGTCACGATCAAGAACAAGTATCCTTTGCCTCGGATTGACGACTTGTTTGATCAGCTTTCCGGATCTTCAGTATTTTCGAAGATTGACTTGCGATCCGGATATTATCGGGTGAAGGTGAAGGAGGCTGATGTGGTGAAGACTGCTTTCAGTACTCGGTACGGGCACTACGAGTTTTTGGTTATGCCTTTTGGGGTAACCAATGCGCCTGCTATTTTCATGGATCTGATGAACCGGGTATTCAGGGAGTATTTGGATCAGTTCGTGATCGTTTTCATTGACGATATGCTGGTATATTCTGCATCTGAGGATGATCATGCCAGACATTTGAGGATTGTGTTGGAGACTTTGAGGAGGCATCAGCTGTATGCCAAGTTCTCCAAGTGTGAATTCTGGTTGAAGAGTATTTCTTTTCTGGGACATGTAGTGAGCGGAGAAGGTATTTCTGTAGATCCCCAGAAGATTCAGGCAGTTGCTGATTGGCCAAGGCCGACTACGGTATTTGAGGTACGTAGTTTCTTGGGCATGGCCGGATATTATAGGAAATTTGTGAAGGGATTTTCACAGATTTCGACTCCTCTGACGAGACTGACTCAGAAGTCAGTACCTTTTGTTTGGACACCGGAGTGTGAAGCTAGTTTTCAGCGATTGAAGGATTGTTTGACTTCAGCTCCAGTGTTGGCACTTCCGTCGGGTACGGAAGGTTTTCAGGTGTTCAGTGATGCTTCACTGAAAGGATTGGGTTGTGTTCTGATGCAGCATGGTCAGGTAATTGCTTATGCTTCGAGACAGTTGAAACCACATGAGAAGAATTACCCGACGCATGATTTGGAGTTAGCTGCAGTTGTGTTTGCTTTGAAGATTTGGCGTCATTACCTGTATGGCGTCAGATGTGAGATCTTTACTGATCATAAGAGCCTGAAGTACATTTTTACTCAGAAGGATCTGAATTTGAGACAAAGACGGTGGCTCAAGTTGATCAAGGACTATGACCTGACTATTCAGTATCAGCCTGGGAAGGCTAATGTGGTAGCAGATGCTTTGAGCAGGAAGTCTTCTGGATTATCAGGTATTCAGCTTACTTTTGATGACTTCCTGATTCGTGATTTGGAGCGATTGCAGTTGGAGGTGATTTCCTCCAGCGATTTGGAGTTAGCTCAGATGAGTATTCAGTCTTCTTTGGAAGCACGGATTCAGGAAGCCCAGAAGTCAGATTCTGATTATTCGAAGTTGATTGCACATATTGGATCTGGTAAGACTTCTGAACTTCGAATTTCTGATTCTGGTGCTATTTTCTGTAAGAACAGGTTGTGGGTACCTATGTTTGGAGATTTGAGGCAGGAGATTCTGTACGAATCTCATCATTCAGGCTACACTGTTCATCCAGGCAGTGGTAAGATGTACGCTGATATGAAGCTTTTGTTCTGGTGGCCTGGGATGAAGAAAGATGTGGCAGAGTTTGTGTCGAGATGCGAAGCCTGTCAGTTGGTGAAGGCAGAGCATCAGCGACCAGGTGGATTGTTGCAGTCGTTGCCTATTCCTGAGTGGAAATGGGAGGAGGTAACAATGGATTTTGCGATGGGTTTTCCTCGATCTAGACAAGGGCACGACGCTATTTGGGTGGTTGTAGATCGATTGACGAAATCAGCCCATTTTCTTCCGATCAGACAGACGGATTCAGTTGAACGCTTGGCACAGTTATATGTGAAGGAGATAGTCAGATTGCACGGTGTGCCTCGTGTAATCGTATCTGATCGAGATGGACGTTTTACTTCCAGACTTTGGAAGAGTGAGCAAGTTCAGTTTAAGGTCCAACATACCTAACGACCGTTTGAGATTTTGGAAAGAATTGGAAAATCTGCTTATCGCCTATTGCTTTCTGATTCTATGCCTGATGTGCATAACGTGTTTCACGTATCCACTCTAAGGAAGTGGGTATCTGACTCTGGGAAGAAAGTATCAGCTGATGAGGTTGAGATTCAGGAGAATCTGGCGTACAAGGAAGAGCCAGAGTTGATTTTGGCGTACGACGTCCGAAAGTTAAGAAATAAAGAGATTCCGATGGTTAAAGTCCAGTGGAAGCACCGGACTGCACGAGAAGCGACTTGGGAAAAAGAGTCTGACATGAGACGGTCGTACCCGTATTTATTCTGACTGAGTTTGGATTGGATAATGTCGAGGACGACATTTTTCTGAGTTGGGGAGATTGTAATATCAAAAATCTGCTCCAGTATCGTCCAGGATGATCTGGGATCGTCCTGGGACGATCAGTTGAAATGAAGCTCCAGAATTTGCCCAGTTTTGCTCCAGGTGATTTTCTGTATGCATCGTCCAGGCCGATTGGAGACATCGGCCAGGCCGATAGCTACTGTAGAAAATATCGGCCAGACAACAGCCCTGGGAGGATTCTAGGACGATCCTTTTGGTCGGATCGTCCCGGGACGATGTCGCGATAGGCCGGGCCGATCTGAGTATTACTTAAGGGATTCAGTCGTTTTGAAGAGAGAGAAAATCAAAAATAAAAATATCTGATTTACTGTTCTGAGGAGAGAGAAAAAGAAGACTTTGGAAAAGTTGATTTCGGGAAGACGCGGAGCCGTTTTCGTTCGAAGTGACTGTTCGAGAAATTGCTGTGCACGAGGTAAGGCACATTCCGCCTTTCTCAATTTTCAGTTCCGTCGAGTTTGGCGGTATTTTCTGTCCGAATTTTGTTTCCGTTACGGTTTTTCGTCCGTATCTTTTGATTGGTTCGATTTTTACCGCGTAACTTTCCGTATAATGTTGACGTGCCGAGTGTGCACATTTTGGTTATTTTCCGAAGATTTTTGTCCGGGTATTTTTGATTCGGCGATGTTTTTCGTAGACTACAATTTTCTGTGAAATTGTAAATTCTCTGTGCAGTAGAATAAATGTTCTGGAATATGATTATCTATACTCTGTGCGAATTCGGTAAATTTTCTTTGCAGGAAATTTTGTGTAAATTCTGTCTAATGCCGTTGTGCTGCCCGATTTTTGTCTGATTTCTGATTTACCCGGATTTTTTCTGAATTGAAATGCTATGTGTATAAGCTATAAAAAGGGAGCTATAAGGGGCCTGGATCCTATGAGATTCAGTTAGTGTCTGGGGAAATTTAGATGAGCTCAAGTTGGAGAAATATCTGTTATATTCCGGATCCGTGAATTCTATTATTCAGGTGCCGTGAGCACATTTAGCTTAGTTATTAATTATTCAGCAAATTTCTGGTGCCGTGAGCACAAGGGAGACATAAGGGTCAGAATCCGTAGTGATTCTGTTCAGTTTAGTTTAGCTATTAATTAAATATCTGATATCCGCTATTATCTGATTCTGATTTCTGTATGATTCTGACTCTTTTGATTTATTCTGTTCTGATTGGTATTGTGATGTGATCTGATCTGTACGACTTTGATTCTGATTTGATATCTATCCGTATAAGTTCTGATTTTTGATTCTGTTCTGATTCGAGATCCGATTCTGTTCCAATTTCTGATATGATTTCTGTCTGATGAGTTTGGTTTTGGTTTCTGAGAATTTAGATTGGTGGTTTGTTGCTTTGCTGAGCTGTTGAGCTCACCCTTGCTTTCTGGTGGTTTTCAGGTTCTGGGAAAGGGAAGGAAGTCCAGAACTAGAGTCCAGAGTTCTGATCCGTATAGGTATACTTTTGATTTTTGTACAGTCATGGCTTTTCTGTTCTGTCTTTCTTTCCGTTCAAAAGCCATGTACTGTATTTGTAGATGATTATTTTGAGGAAATGAAAAGATAGATGTTTTGTTCCGCTGTGTTTGATGATTTATAGTAGCTCTGTTGTTCTGTGTTTTTGTGCCTGTTGAGTTTAAGTATTTGGAAGATCAGTTCAGTAACCAAATTCCAAAGCCAGATCCTGGATAAGAAGAAGTTCTGTCGCGATCCAGCTCGGGCGGGATCCGTCCCCGTCGGGTCGGGTCGTGACATACAGCTAGCCCAAAAAGGAGGAAATTCCACCATATCAACAAGCTGAATTTACCCATACTTTTCAGGTCCGAGCCAAACTTTGTCCGAATATTTTTTTGTAATGTCAATCTCTACCAAAATCCACGCAACAGATGGGCGAGATCCAATGAAGGTGGCATTGTCAACCTTTAAAGGACACACAAATAATGAACTAATGGCACTACAGGAAAATCACCCATTTCCGGCGGCCTTTTTCGGCGGAAATTGAGCCTTTTCCGGCAGTTTTGCCGTTCTCCGGTGGTTTATGTACCGCCGATAAAAACGGCATAGGAAAATAACTTCCGGCAGTTTTTATCGGCGGCAAATTTTCTCGGCAGCTTTCTGGCGGTCTTAAACCACCGGTCACGAACTCCCCGCTCCCGCGCGCGCTCCCGCGTATGCCGTGAGTTTCGAACCGTGTCCAGCTGGGAAAAACTTCACGTAACGGACCGATTTGCTAACTGTGTAAATAAGAATATTTTGGCAATATTTATTATTTAAACTATATTGTTACTGTAAATAAAGTATTATTTAATTATTTAAAAAATAAAACTGATTAATTTAAAATAAAATTTAATATTTAATATAAAATAAAAATTAACTAACTAATTAATTTTAAAATGAAAATGAATAATATAGTTAATATAACTATTAATAATTATTTGTTAAATCATTTAAATATTTTAAAATTTATTCATTTTCTTTAAATTTTTAAAAAGCCGCTGGAAACGCCAAAAAGCCGCCTAAAAAGCCGCCGGAAAATTTCGTAGTAAAAAGCCGCTGGAAATGTGCCGAAAAGCCGTCGGAAATGTGGCCGCCAGAAAGCCGCCGGACAAGGCCGCCGGTAATGGGTGATTTTCCTGTAGTGATATGTAGGATACAATGAGAGAATAAGTGAGGTCTTAAGTTAGGAAATGGGATCCAAATGGGAATAACTGGCGATTCAACACCAATATCAAGTAAGGGCGACCATTTGGTTAACTTCATATAGCAATTATTGACAAAATAAAATATATGAGAAAAAAACTATTATAGTCCAAATCATTCATCAACTTAATCAAAATATGCGACGGATTGAGCAAAGTTACAAAAAAATCGACATTAAGCTTAAGGTTGAAGAAAAATTTTCAGAAAGAATATAGGCTAGGGCGATGGCTAGGGAAAAAACCAAACAAAGCAAATTAAAAAGGAGCTGCTAATGCTAGTATTTCCTCTTCTGAGATCCATAAAGAGGGCATACCGCTAAATGGAGATGATTTAAGCTCAGGAAAACACACATCCAAGGATGAACCATATAAAACATCTAAAAAAGATCTTGATTTTAAAGAACCACCCAAAAAAACCTAGATCAAAAATGCGATTTTCCACCATCCTGTCAGGAATGGCCGAAGGAGGGTGAAACTAAAGAGTCAATCGAACAAGAGCAACAAAATTGAAGGAACAATGCAAGGACTTCCTTGGACAAGCAAACCATGGGTTAGGGATTTTTTGTTGGTTGGAGGAAGGGGACAGCAACATCTAACATCGGCTTGCCTCCGTCCAGCCACCTTCAAACGAACTCAGAATGGACAGAGCTTGTCGCCGTTTGGCCTTCTTCATACTTAGGGCTTGCCTTCGTCTGGTGGTCTTCTCCAGATGGCGTGATTGAGGCACAGGGAGAGCGAGACATGAGGTTGGTGACACCTGGGTTATATCACGATCGAGAGAGGACTTCATGACTTTTTTTTTCCTTTAAGGACTAATATTTCTCAAATTTTAATTTGCATAAAAAGATTTTTTTTAAGTATCATGCATTTGCACCAAAATTTTCTCAATAATTTCATGAACATATGAACTAATTTATTTGTTCATTTCTATTTTATACTAAAAATATAAATTTGTTTTATATAACCGAATATCATTATAATTAATCAAAATGAACTAAGCACTTTAATATAATGAAATGTCTAATAAATTTTAATGTGCGCAGTACTGTGAAACAACTATAGTTGGTTGATGATTCTTTAAGCCATCATGAGTGTAGTTAGCTAGCAAGGGGTGGGTGTTCTCCTACTAACTTCTTAAATAAAATTCGGTCTTATAAATAATTTATCATTCCCTTTACTTTATAAATTGGTGATGCTTAAAACTTAGGCCGCATGATGATTAATATATATTTTTTAATACATAGTGAGTGCAAAGCATAAATATAGTATGAGTAAAATACAAAAGGCAAGAAATTTATAATATATTTTAAATGAGATGAGAACTAAAGTAATATCCTGAGTCTTTATGAATGATCAAAATAGTCTACGATTATTTAAAAGTCATATTTAGATTCATTAACTTTCAATAAAGATTTAAATGATCCTACGGAATGGCTAATATGTTCTTATTCAAATTGATACTTTTTATATAATCGGAGACTATTTTGATTATTTGAAAAAATTAGAGGACCAAGTTGATTCATCTCTCTAATCTAAATTTTTTGTTAACTAAGACTTCATTTGAGACAACTTTCTTGCTCATTTATAAAATAGTTTTTTAGTACAAAAATTTTTAATTCAAAAAAAAATTGTACTAAAAGCTGATTTAAAAAGCAGCAAGAAAGCTGTCTCAAACCAAGTCTAAGGCTTCGCTTGGAATGGCTTTCTTACTGCTTCTTAAAGCAGTTTTCTAGCACAAAATTTATAATTTTGTTACTAAAAAATTGTTTTAAAAAGTAGTAAAAAAGACGTTTCAAACGAAACCTAAATTAGTTGAAAATGCCATATTGAGTGGTTGATAGATTGTTAGATTTGAGATTGTGAGTGCAAAGCTAATTATGCTATGAAGAGTAAAATTTTCATGTGTATGAAATGATTTTATCAAATGGTGAGAAAATTTGAAAATTGAGCTTTTATTACTGGTGAAGAATTGCTTGATATTCACGTTAGCTTGAATTAGTAAAATCATGGTAGTAATATATTTTTAAGCATTCTTTTTTGCTTGGGTGACAGTAGAAATATACAGTTATTTTGGACAGGTAACAAGGCATAATGATATGTACCTTTGTAGCTTTTTAAAAGAGAAAGCATGCTTTAATAATGATATGATGGAAAGGTTAGGAAGTCGACTTACAAAAAAAAAATAAAGAGTAAATAATGAGATCATGGGAGGACTTCATGAGCTCTTTCTTTGCTATGTCCACTTTCCATGACAATATATTCTTTCTTTATTTATTAAATACTTTAGTGAATAAAAAAATACTATGATGCTCCATCTTGGGTTTAAAAAAACTTTGATATATTAATTATGTTAAGATGTTCATTGATACATCATCAAAAAATTATCTTGATCGGGCACGAATCTCGATGCAGAATTAAGTTGGAAACTTCAAAAATTAAATTCGGGAGCACGTGAACTACGATTTCAGCGAGCTTATAGTCAAACTGAGCGTCTCGGAAATACGAACCCAACGACACCAAGTTCGACCCAATCCGAGCCCAAATGAGTCCGAATCATGGACCCGAAATGCTATTGGAAGGTTCAAACCACAATTTGGGTTAACAAACGGTCTCCGATTTTGACGAGCCTATACTCGAATCGAACGGCTTGACGAGAAGAATCCAACGAGCCTAAGATCACCGAATTATGACATCAATAAGGCCCTCAAATGTTCAACGAACGGTGCACAACCATAGGATTTAGCATCGGCCGTCCATTTAACCACTCCCTATTCGCCCATGATCTCACGCCTATTTACGGGCCATGCAACTCCAGAAAATCTATAAATAGAGCCCTCATTCTTCACAAGAGGGGATCCAAGCAAGAGAGAGAAGAAGAGAAGAGAATGAAGAAGCTCCTCCTCGACAGCCGCCGGACCACCGTAGGACCACCGCCGGACCACCACCGGACCACCGAACGAGCACCGCCGGACCACCGCCGGACCACCGCAGGAACCTCACCGGAGTTTCATCGCACCACCGCCTTAAGGCCCGACATTCAGACCCGACGTCCTGCTTAAGGCCCGACATTCATGCCCGACGTTCTGCTCAAGACAGGATTATCAACACCTAAACTTCCAAGTGATTTCAGGCCTAACAGCCGTCTTTTATCAAACAGTTACTGATTGTAAATCTAATCACCCTGAGAGGGGATTCAGTTTTTTGTAACCGACTCAAATTCTAGTGGATTTATTTCAACTGGGGTAGGCCCCGTGGGTTTTTCCCTTTCTAAAGGTTTTCCACGTAAAACATCTTACTTTCTCTGTGTGTGAGCTAGTTATCCGTACAACGCTAAGACGTAGAATTAAATCTCTATCGCCGCGTATTTTCTAGCCCGCAACAGTTGGCGCCGTCTGTGGGAAACACCAATCCCACTACACTAAATAATCCTCCAATGGTCAACAGGCATAGTCATCGCATCATGGGAACCTCCCGCTCTAATTCACACCAATTCCGGAATCAGTCCCTAAATCAAGGACGACAGGCATCTGCCTTCTTTCACCCGGTAGCCGACACCCAGCAGGAGAAGGAACTTCAGGGCCATCCCTAGAAGAGCGTATCAGACAGATGGAGGAATCTCAGAATGAGATCCTTCAACTCTTAAGGGAAGCTCGAGGACCAGCACCAGTACCCCAAGAAGATACTCTTCTCCCTCGAGTCCAGCCAGAATTCGAAGACATTCTTCATGTCGAAGTCCCCCATCCTCCTCCAAGGATGCGCCCTCCTACACGTCCAGAGAATGAGCTTGCTGACACAGCAAGCTCTACCCAACCTTCACTCACGGGCCACCGGCAGCATATGCCTCCGGACGTCCCCGAGGACTTGGACTAACAGCACGTCACTGAACTCCCCCGCAATACTCTACAGCATGAGTTACGGAGGCTAGTCCAAGAGGAGTTCCCCACAGGGGGTACAAGACAGTCCCTTCACCAACGGGACATTCAGGAGTCATCACCTTTCACCGAAGCTGTCCTCCGATACCATGTTCCGACAAGATTCAAACTCCTGAATATTGATTCTTATGATGGGACTTCAGACCCCTACGAGCATATCGACCACTACCGCACTATTATGCATATCCAGCAGGCCCCAGACACTTTGTTCAGTCAAGTTTTTCCTACCACCCTTAAAGGGCAAGCCCGGACATGGTTTTACTCACTGCCCCCCCCCCCCCCCCGGTCCATTCCACTATTCGTTAAATTGGCCAAATTGCTTGTTGAATAATTTATCGCCAACGGAAGAATGATTAAAGACTCCTCCCATCTCTCAGGGATACGTTAGAATGAGAGTGAATCTCTTAAAGAGTATTTTTAAAGATTTTCCATGGAAGCCCGACAAATTTCAGGGGTAGATCCCGAGTTACTTAGAGGTGTATTTCTTAGAGGGCTTCGCCCGGGTCCTTTCTACTCGGCACTCATGCGGGAAACGGTCCGCTCATATGCGGATCTAATCCATCGAGTAGAGGCTCAAATCACTACCGATGAAGCCATCAATGCTCATAGGAAGCAATTCGAGCAAACAACAGGGAAGCGTAAAAATCCCTCAGGGATGGAAAATCCCCCATCACAAAAGAAGAAGCAAGGAAGCTACAATCTTCCTCCTCGGCCCTCACAACCGCGACGAGAGCCTCGCCCAGAAAAGGAGTACACACCACTCAATACATCCCGAGTGAATGTATTGATGTCCATCCGAGATCAGGAGAACGTAAAATGGCCACACCCTTTAAAGCCCAACGTCGGAAACCAGGAGCAATTTTGCCACTTCCACCGCAGCCGTGGGCACACTACTGAAGCATGCAGGCAACTCAAAGAAGAAATTGAGAGACTGATCCGACAAGGATATCTCCAACAATTCATTAAGAATATGCCAACCCAAGATGAAGTTGGTCCGACTAGGGGGCATAATCAACAACAAAGGCAGTTAGTAAACAATCACCAAATAGTGGGGGAGATCAAAACTATTGCTGGAGGCCCATCAACACCTTGTAAAGTTCTAATTGCGAAGAACAAGAAGCCACCCACAAAGAAACTTCATGTCGATCACTCCATCACCTTCGAGGAGTTCGATCTAAAAGGCGTAAAGACACCTCATCAAGATCCACTGGTGATTAGCGCAAGAATCGGCAACCAATGTTATAATGTTAAAAGGATCTTGGTTGACAATGGAAGCTCAGTAGATGTTCTATTCTACTCCACTTTTCTTAGCATGGGCATATCCAGAGAGAAACTCCAGCTTGTTGTCGATCCACTATACGGATTTGACAACCGACCTGTAAGAGTTGAAGGAACCATTACTCTCCTGGTCGCACTTGGAGAATTCCCCCGTCAAGTTGAACACCCCATTTTGTTCATTGTAATGAAATCCGAATCAACCTACAATACAATTTTTGGAAGGCCGCTCTAAACAATCTTTGGGGCTATTGCTTCAATTCCCCACTTAAAGCTCAAGTTTCCTACCCCATCGGGGATCGGAACTGTGCGAGGAGATCAACAAGTAGCAAAATCATGCTATCTTAGGCAGGCTCAACCACACTCATCAGTTACTCTAAGCTTCGAGGACTTTGATCTTCGGAATGAAGATACCCCTCAAAGGGCCTTCCCTGTAGAAGATCTTACCTATGTCTCTCTATCAGAAGAGCATCCTTCGAGAACAGTACAGATCGGATCACTCCTCTCAGAAGCAGAGAAAAAAGAGTACGTAGACTTTCTACTTACAAACCAAGATGTATTTGCATAGAGTTCGACTGATATGCCCGGCATCAATCCTGAAGTAATCATGCACTCCCTCAAGATCAACCCAGCATGTAAACCAATGATCCAAAAGAAACGAAACTTTGCGCTAGAATATCAACTGGCAATCGAGCAGGAGGTTGATAAGCTTTTAAACACAAGATTTATAAGGGAGGTACACTATCCCGCTTGGTTGGCCAATGTCATAATGGTTCGAAAAGCAAGTGAAGCTTGAAGAATGTGTGTAGACTACACTGATCTCAACAAGGCCTGCCCCAAGGACAGTTTTCTGCTTCCCCGTATTGACCAGCTAGTTGATGCTACCTCCGAACATCAGATGCTAAGCTTCATGGATGCTTATTCTGGATATAATAAAATATAAATGGATCCTGCTGATGAGGAGGCAACAGCTTTTCAAATAGATAAATGATTGTACTAATACCTAGTAATGTCGTTCGGGCTCAAAAATATAGGGGCAACATACCAACGGCTGATGAATAAGATTTTTAAGAATCTTATCGGGCGTACCATGGAAGTCTATGTAGATGACATGCTAGTAAAAAAGTCTCGAGAAATCCCAGTATATCTCGGATTTCGAAGAATGTTTCTGCCTCCTTCAATCTTACAACATGCGCCTCAACCCCTCCAATGTGCATTTGGGATTGCCTTAGAAAAATTTTTAGGGTTCATGGTTACCCATCGAGGGATTGAGGCCAACCCGGAGAAGATCAAGGCTCTGAGGGACATGCTACCCCCAAGAAATATCAAAGAAGTCCAGAGATTGACCGGAAGGATTGCAGCACTCTCTCAATTCCTGGCTCGATCAGGAGACAAATATTTGCCTTTCTTCAAGATTCTCAGAGGTGCTCGTAGCTCAGGATTTCAGTGGATCGATAAATGTCAAGAGGCTTTCGAACAACTCCGAGCTTATCTAGCCTCACCGCCACTACTCTTGAAGCCAGTTCCAGGAGAAATTTTGTATATGTATATGGCCGTCTCCTCCCAGACTATAAGCTCGGTCTTGGTTCGGGTATATGACACTGTTCAACGCCTAGTCTATTATATTAGCAAAGTACTTTCAGAGACTGAGACACGCTATCCAATAGCAGATAAAATAGCCTTGACATTAGTCTTCTCAGCAAGAAAGTTACGACCTTATTTCCAAGCACACGCGATCAGGGTTTATACAAACCTACCATTGAAAAGTATTCTTCAAAAATCTGAGGCATCTGGAAGATTGATCAAATGGTCAGTGGAGCTCGGGGAGTTCGATATACAGTTCCTACCTAGACCCGACATCAAGTCACAAGTGCTTGCTGATTTTATGGTCAAATGCACTAGCCACGCCTCCAGTGAATCACTTGATGTGTCTCCTTCCTCCTCCTGCTGGACATTATATGTCGACGGAGCTTCTGGAAATTCTGGTGCTGGCTCTGGAATCTTATTGATCTCCCCGCAGAAAGCCACACTCGAATACGGGCTTAGACTGAAGTTCTCAGCAACAAACAATGTCACTGAATATGAAGCTCTAATCACTGGATTGAGATTAGCAATCAGTTACGAAGTACAGGACTTAATTCACACTGATTCCCAATTGGTCGCCTCTCAGGCAGAATGGGAGTTTGACGCTCACCATCCATTGTTGGCCCAGTATTGCTAGATAGTTAAATTCTTGTTGGCCCAAATAACGAAGCATCAGATAATCCATATCCTTCGGGAACAGAATGCAAGGGTAGACTCTTTCTCTAAACTGGCCACTTCTACGACGGGAGACGTTTTCAAAAGAAAACACATTGAGGAGATCCATTTCCCGAGCGTGCAAGGCCCATGGGTGATTCAATCAATAGATGAATCAAAAGAAGCTTCTTGGATCGACCCCATTCTCACTTTCCTACAAGAGGGCATTCTCCCTGAAGACCCAACAGTGGTGGTACGCCTCCGGAGACAGGAAGCGAACTTTACCATTATCAATGAAGAATTATACAAACGATCTTTCACAGGGCCATACCTCAAATGTCTTCCTCCTTCAGAGGCAAACTATGCACTCCGAGAAGTACATTCATACATTTGTGGGGAACATCTGGGCGGAAGGGCGCTAGCCCAAAAGGTCTTGAGACAGGGATTTTACTAGCCAACCAAAAAGCAGGACGCATTGGAGCTCGTACAAAAATATAACAGTTGCCAGTTACATGCCAATCTCACTCATCTACCTGCCACAGAGATCTCAACATTACAGAGTCCTTGGCCTTTCGCCAAATGGGGGATCGACATAATGGGAACCATTCCTATGCCCACGGGACAGCGGAAGTTCATCATCCTGGCTGTGGACTATTTTACAAAGTGGGCAGAGACAGAATCTCTGGCCAAGATCACTGAAGCAAATGCCAAACAGTTTCTATGGAGGAACATAATATGTCGCTTTGGCATTCCAGTAAAAGTTATCACCGATATCGGAACACAATTCACCGGAAGGGTCTTCACCACATTTTGTAAAGATCTCCACATTCAACTAGTACACATGGCTATGGCCCATCCTCAGAATAATGGACAGACAGAGGTCACTAATCGAACCATTCTGAGAGGATTGAAGACACGGCTGGATAAGGCTGGGGGGCAATGGGCTGACGAGCTTCCAAATATCATTTGGGCCTATCGTACTACAACAAGAACTCCAACAGGAGAGACGCCGTATAACATCTGCTTTGGCACAGAGGCTATCATTCCCGTCAAAATTGGAGTCCCAAGTCATAGAGTACAAATTTTTGACTCCAATACGAACGACAAAAAACTCAGGCACAACCTAGACTTCCTTCCAGAAGTAAGAGACGAGACGATTATTAAGATTGCTGCCTACCACCAGAGAGTTTCCCGTCACTATAACAGAAGGATGAAGCCACGACATATATCGGTAGGAGATTTGGTCCTACACAGCTTTAAAGCGGCAGGCAAAGGCCCTCAACGAAATAAACTTTCCCCCCTCTGGGAAGGTTCATACCTAGTAGCAGCTATGGTAAAGCCTGGGACTTTCAAATTAAAGGATGCTGAAGGAAAGATGCTTTCTCGGACTTGGAATATTGATAATCTCCGCAAATACTATCAGTAGAGCGTAATGGTGTCGCTTAGTGTTGTATGCCTTTAGTATTATGTACTTTCAGTATTGTGTGTGTCTTTAATTTTGAACGTTATTTGTGATGTTTGTAGTTTCTCCCTCCCTTAAGCTGTATTTGGGAGCTATGTTCTTTGTTTAAAAACAGTAAAGACTTTGTTTCTTTATCTTTCTCGAGAAAAATTATTTTATGAACTTCAATATCTTTGATTCGAGCAGCACATAATTATTGTTATAGCTCAGTCATTAGATGATCAATCCCAGGAGGATTCAGTCCGACCTCTTCCACACAGGTTAACGTCATCGAGCAGGGCTCTAACATACAACCTCGGATAGGTCTTACATCATTGGTGGATTCTCTCGACCTCTTCCATACAGGTTAACGTCATCGAGTAAGGCTTTGACATATAATCTCGGATAGGTCTTACATCCTTGGTGGATTCTCTCAACCTCTTCCACGCAGGTTAACATCATTGAGCATGACTCTGACATACAACCTCGGATAGGTCTTACATCATTAGTGGATTCTTATAACCTCTTTCACACAGTCAGGGCTCTAGCATGCAACCTCAATGAGGTCACTCGTCCTTGATGGATCCTACTAAACTCCTCCATACAAATTGGAATGCAAGTACCTTAAGCAGACATAAATAAAATTCACTCAAGCAGAATAAATACACTAAAATATTTAAACCAGATAAAAATACATCAATAATCAGGTACATCAACAATCCACTACTAAATCAAATTAGACATCACACATCAACACAAACATCAGGTACATCGCAATCACTAAAAAAGAAAAAGTAATACAAACAGCAAAAACTAAAAATCCTACTCAACATCTACAATCTCATCATCCACATCAAGATCCAGGACCTTCCGAAGATCACTCTCTACCTCATCATCATCATCAGAACCTGAAGAAAATTCATCTAAAGCCTGGCTAGGGGTCACCCCTTCGACTGGAACTCCAGTCTTTCGCTGCATCAGGCGAACCCCCTTAAAGAAGCATCGAATAAATTCATTTTCAGTACAGTGCTGCTCCAAACCCTTCACTTCTATATCATAGATATGATCTCGAGCCTCCTCAACGTGATCATGAATGATAGTCTTGAAAGCTATGGACTTCTTGAAATCTTTAATAACTCTTGAAGGTTCTAAGCTAGACAAAGCGGCCTCCTTCTCAGCTATAAGAACCTGGGACTTCTTATCCTTTGCCTCAAGTGATGATATCTTCTCTTCAGAAGCCTTATGATCCTTTAAAAGCCAGGTGATTGTCGCTTGAGCCTCCTCCAGATCTATTTGATGCCAATCTGCCTGTTGATTTTGGAGAGATACGAAGTGCATTGTAATGGCCAACTCAGTCCTGCACTCACTCATCTCTTCTTCAAGCACATTTATCTCATTGACCTTCTGATCATACTTTCTCTTGAACTCTCCTTGAAGATTCTTGATCTTAACAAATTCAATGTTCCAGTCATTAATCTCGATCCTAAGGCATGACAGCTGAAATAAAATAGAAACGTTTATTAGAAGTCACCCAAAAGAAAATGAGATAAAAGCTTTGAGACATGCTACTCACCAAATTTCTAGTTTTATTGTGTCCAATACACTGGTGGCTCAAAACATCCTCAGGGATACACAACTTGGCTGGGGAAGAGTCAGGTAGAGTTTTGTCAGTATTTGTTGCGGTCCTTTCCACCATCTTCTTTTTCGAAACCTGAGGATCTTCGCCTCTTGCCGGTCGTATGGGAGCCGCTTTTGAAGTAGGGGCAGGAAGCTCAGGAAACCTGGATGTTGGCTTCAACATCCTCGCATCAGACCTTCCAGTATGGAACGACAGCTCAACCTTGAACAAGAACTCTTCCTCGGTGTATCTACTCATGTGACGAACCTCAAATAGAATATGATCAAGATCAAAAACTTTCAAAATCCTCATTATTTCTTCTTCCCCAACATGCAAAGGGGGAGGCAGATCCTTCATCTTTCTCCACTTCTCTATCAAGCCCCAATCATTCTTCACAAAAAAGAAAGCACTGAGCCAGTTCTTTGAAGGATCATGGGTACGCACATACAACCATTTGGATCTAAAGGTTACACGCCCATGTGTGTTGCTAGTAAATCGACCCATCCGTGAAAGGTGTTCTGGTGTCAAAGTAGCTCCTCGATCCCTGAAGAGAGCGATCAATCCCACAGCCACCGACATCGCTTTGAATGAAAACTTGAACATATTCACCCTACATCACTGTAAAATTTCAATCAACTCGGCAGGAGATGGAAAGCGTAACCCGGCCCGCAAGTGGGTCTCAGAAACGGTCAGATACCCAGGAGGAGGATGAATAGCCTGATCGGACCTCTTGTGCACCATCGTCTTCACATCATTCAGAAAATGATAATTCTTGCGAAAGAGAAACAAGAAATCATTTGTAACAGTCGACGCTTTCTCATCCACCCTCACTTCCTTATTTGGCCTCTGCTCGCCATCATAAGGTGCGACGGGGTCTCCCGGGATAGCAGAATCTCTCGGTGGGAGGCGATCACCTGATATTTCTCCAAAAGGATTTTTGGAGGAGAGAAAGGAGAATCTCCAGACTTTCTTGCAGAGAGAGGGGCCTTGGAAGACCAAGGAAACACCTCAATTGGAAGGACAGAGGGAGAAGAGAGAGAAGGGAAAATCTCCGGACTTGCTTATAGAGAGAGGGGCCTTGGAAGACCAAGGAAACACCTCAATTGTAAGGACAGAGGGAGAAGAGGAGAAGAAAAGAAGAAAAGAGGAGAAGAAGAGAAGAAAAGAAGAGAAGAAGAAGAGAGGAGTGAGTTTTCTTAAAGCTCCAAGGGCTTATTTATAGTCTTTGAAGGAGATGAGGGGGTTTTTAATTTTTCAGAAGTTCCTAAATTTTTCTGAATTTTTTCGGGATTTTTTTAGAATTTTTTAGGAATTTTTTCGGCCAAAAAACGAATAAAAATCATTTTTTAAAGGGAGTGGGACCCACTTGAGGCGGTGGACCGGACAGGCGCCTCGCCGCCGTCAAAACGGCGCGAACATTGCGTGAATCCACAGCAAATTCACGTGGATCGGAGGCAGTTCGCGGACAGCAGGTCTGGCCAGGCGGCGGCCGGTGGGTGAATGCCGCGGAGCGGCCAGGAAGGCCGCAGAGCGTCCTGCGGAGCGAGCCGGGCAGGCCGCGGAGCGGCCCGCTGAACGGGTCATGCGGCCCACGGAGCTGTTCGACCAGGCCCAAGCGCTGGAGAGCGCGGTTCAGTGCGACCGGCGGCGGCGGCGGCCGGCCAGATTTGGCCGGTTCGGCCACCTGGTCCATTATGGATCCGAATTTCATCCCGAAAATAGCAAATCAGGCGTTTTTGGGGTCCTCGGACACATTTTTCAACGTTCCGGACTCAATTTTGACACTTTCGGAGCTCAACGAGACCTTTATGACCAAGTTTGTGCAAACATTCAACTTTTGGAACGCAATTTTTGCTATTCGGCCAATGCAAAATGTTGACACTTATATTTTCGGACTTCTGGAGCTTCGACGTCTGAAAATAGGGGGGCAACTAATACATTATCAAAAAATTATCTTGATCGGGCATGAATCTCGATGCAGAATCAAGTTGGAAACTTCAAAAAGTGAATTCGGGAGCACGTGAACTATGATTTCAGCGAGCTTATAGTCAAACTAAGCGTCTCGGAAATACGAACCCAACGACACCAAGTTCGACCCAATCTGAGCCCAAATGAGTCTGAATCATGGACCCGAAGCGCTATTGGAAGGTTCAAACCATAATTTGGGTTACCAAACAGTCTCCGATTTTTACAAGCCTATACTCGAATCGAACGGCTCGACGAGAAGAATCCAACGAGCCCAAGATCACCGAATTTCGACATTACTAAGGCCCTCAAATGTTCAACGAACGATGCACGACCATAGGATTCAGCATCGGCCGTCCATTCAACCACTCCCTATTCGCCCCTGATCTCACGCCTATTTACGGGCCATGTCACTCCGTAAAATCTATAAATAGAGCCCTCATTCTTCACAAGAGGGGATCCAAGCAAGAGAGAGAAGAAGAGAAGAGAAGGAAGAAGAGAAGGAAGAAGCTCCTCCTCGACAGCCGCCGGACCACCGCCGGACCACCTCAGGACCACCACAGGAGCACCGCCGGACCACCGCAGGAATCTCGCCGGACCACCACCGGAGTTTCATCGCACCACCGCCTTAAGGCCCGACATTCAGACCCGACGTCCTGCTTAAGGCCCGACATTCAGGCACGACGTTCTGCTCAAGGCAGGATTATCAACACCCAAACTTCCAAGTGATTTCAGGCCTAACACCCAACTTCTATCAAACAGTTACTGATTGTAAATCTAATCACCCTGAGAGGGGATTCAGGTCTTTGTAACCGACTCAAATTCTAGTAGATTTATTTCAACTGGGCTAGGCCCCATGGTTTTTTTCCTTTCTAAGGATTTTCCAAGTAAAAAATCTTGATTTCTCTGTGTGTGAGCTAGTTATCCATACAACGCTAAGATGTAGAATTAAATCTCTATCGCCGCGTATTTTCTAGCCCGCAACACTAATGATATGTATTATATCATTGCTCATTAGTATTCTATATCTTTTCATTAATATGAAAATTTTTAAATATTTTGTAGTAGACCTCCTTCGTATAATTTTCTTTCTCTCACTTGTATATGTCGTTGATATATCATTGATTTTACACGATCACATATATATCTCTATGTATCGAATCTTTAGGGTTTGTGGTGATGGGATTTCATATGATAAGTGAACAAACTATCCCTATATCTAAAAATCTATAACTATATCATATTTATAGATATTTAGAGATGTAAATATGAGACCATTAAAGATTCAAGAGAAGATAATCTAGGCTCTACCTACAAATATTGATGCTTGTTTGTTGATAACAAAGATAATCTAAGCTCTACCTACAAATACTTGATGCTTGTTTGTTGATAACAAAACTGATGCCCATTGTCAACAATAAAGTAGACACCGGTCATCCACTTAAATGGATCTAGCTTGTTCATCATCACCAACAAGTCAATTACCCAACATTGACAACAATATCAATGCATATGTATTTACCAAGGAGGATGCCCGCTTTCTTGATCACCAATTTCTCCTCTTACAGTGACAACGATGAAGTATACCACCAATGATATTTTTGATGACAACTCTAACATCGCTCGGGTCACGACAACTTCTACTTCCATCATATGTTTCACCGATATATTGTATTAAATATTCTTCATATTCTACAACTCTTATTAGAATAATAATTTCAATAATTGTGGTCTTAGGCTTCATTTGGGACAGCTTTCGCACTGCTTTATAAAGTAGATTTTTAGTTTTTTTTTTTTTGGAAAAAAAAAACTTTGTACTAAAAAAATACTTTAAAAGCAGTAAAAAAGCTATCCCAAACAAAATTTTAGACTATGATTTTCTACTTTGCCCATTTTTCATGTAAAATAACCAAGAACTCCGATGAGTTGCGTAGTACTTAATTCTCTTGGTGTACAAGATTGTATATAATGTTAAGATGATAAAATAGTTCTCCATCCATATAAATTTTATAACATGTAATAATCATAAAAAAAAAAATTCCTCAAACTTTTAATATTTTTTTATCACAAGAAAATTAATTAATGTATAATATTTAAATTATTGATTGACTAAATTTCGATGAAATAAATAGATAATTTGAGTGCTTAGAGAATGCCTTGCTTGATTGATAACAATAATTACACTTTTAGTCAAAGGGCTCGTGTTTTTTAAATTAAGAAGGTGAAAGTAGGTGGAATTTATGAAGAGGTTAAGCTACTGCTAATTTATATTTATTCAATATTTGACACGACACGAAAATCCGATCTGGAAAATTCGGGTTGAATCCAACCCGATTTCAAAACGGGTCGGGTTCGGGTTCCAGAAATTGACCCGTTTAAAAAACGGGTCGGGTTCGAGTTGACCCGACGGGTTGCCGGGTCAACCCGCGTACCCGTTTAATTCAAAAAATTTCAAATCCTGCCTCTGCCCGCTGCCCACCCGCACTGCCCACCGCGCTGCCTGCCGCGCTGCCAGCCCGCGCTGCCCGCCGCGTGCCAGCCAGCGCTGCCCGCACGCAGCCCGCGCCCCTTGTCCGCTGCCCGCGCGCCCGCGCCCGCGGCAGCACTCGCATCCGCCCCGCTCGCGCTCGGGTCCGCCCTGCTCGCGCTCGCGTCCGCCCTGCTCGCCTCCGCCCCCGCCGCCTCTGCCCCCACCATCCGCTTGCCGCCGTTCCGGCGCCGGCAGAACCCAAAACTGGGTCAGGTCGGGTCAACCCGGCAACCCGCCGGGTCGGGTCCGGGTTCGGATTTCCGACCCGTTTGTCTACCCGGGTCGGGTTAGGGTCGACCCGTTTGAACCCGGGTCAGTTTCGGGTTCGACCCGAACCCGACCTGTGACCCGAAATTGACACCCCTAATATATATATAATGTTTGTTCACTCTATTTTTATAAAATTTATGCGAATTCGAAATAAAATAAAAAAATAAATTTTACATGAAAAAATAAGAAGAAAAAAAAAATAAAGTGTTGAATTTGTAATATAAAGAAAACTTTGATAAGTTATTAATAATAAAATTCGGTTATCCGATGTCCATAAGCGGATAGTAAAACCAACAACAAGGTTATATACTAATAATCAAACAATATTGATATGGTGTTCATTAGTGGTGATCATCGGAATTTACTAAAGTGTTCTTTAGCTCTCTTAGCTCTTGAACGTCTTTTACATAAAAAATGAGATCTTATTCATAGCCTGTTTGAATGCGGAGTATTGATGGATTTGACCAAATCCAAAACATTTCAGTGTATATTGATCCCCTTAACCGTAGATTATTTATTTAGCATACGGGTGTGTTAATTATGTTAGAGTCGAATGATCTTGAGTTCGTTAGATTCATCTTGCCTAACCACTCAATTAACTATAAGCATGTCATAATTAGATATAGTTAGATTCTTCGATTAATATTTAGAAGTTTCCAAATATCTTTCACGTGCTTGATTGAAGCTCACTTGGAGTCAGATCGAATCATTTGTGATGTCGATGAATTCGTCTCATGAAGACATTTATTTCGATTATAAGTTTGTTGATAACTAACCAGATGGGAAGTATTTTAGAAAATAGTACAAAACCTAATATATCCTCACAAGGATAAAGTTTGAGTATATATTCTTCTTTATTTTATTAATCCTTTTTGATATAGTTGGGATCATTATCATTAATATTTTATAATATCATTATTTTGTAATTAATCATCACAATTGTGTTGGTGTCATTAAGGCGTTGGATGACAGTAAAGAAATCAAACACCTGTTTTTAATTATAATATATTAATAATTAGGATGACAAACAACTTTGAAAGATTAATTATAATATATTATAGATCCTAGCACTAGGGTAGGGGTGTCAATTTTTTACACGACCCGAAACACGACCCGAACCCTTAACGGGTTGGGTTCGGGTTCAACAAATCAACTCGTTTTAAAAATCGGGTCGGGTTTGGGTTGACCCAACAACCCGAAATTGACCCGAAAGTGACACGAAAACTCATTTTTGACCTGAAAATCCGAGATTGACCTGTTTTTGACCCGAAAATCCTAGATTAACCCTATTTTTTACCCGAAAACTAGCAATTTTGGGTCAACCCCGGGTCATTCGTGTCGGGTCGGGTTGACCCGGACTCGAATCGGGTCGGGTTCGGGTCCAGAAACCTGACCCGTTTTTAAAAACAGGTTGGATTCGGGTTGACCCGATTAGTGCCGGGTCAATTTCGTGTTCGACCCGAACCCGACCCGTTGACCCGAATTAACACCCCTACACTAGGGGTGTCAAAACAGGTTGGCTGGTAAGATTTGGACCTGACTCGAAATGGACCTGACCTAAATCTAGTCAACCCTAGCTCAAGACATTTAATAAATGGGTCAAAAATTCCAACACGAACTAGACCCTTAGCAACCCAAATACTGACATGGCTCGTAAACCTGTTTTTGGTTAAAAAAAAATTGTATAACTTATTAATTATAAAGTTTAAAATATTAGATAAAAAATGAGAAGGTTATAGCCACAAGCAAATAAATTTAAGAAAAAAAATATTAAATGAGTAATTTTCGGATCAAAAGTAGATTCACAGGTCAACTCGAACCCAACTCATTTAACAAATAGATCGAAAAACTCATCATGAACCCAACTCGTTTATTAAATAGGTCAACTTGAACTCAAATTTTGTGTGTTTGGTTAAAATTAGATTAGCAGGTCAGATCATTTATTAATACTCTTACTTCGCACAACATAAATTAATCTCACACAACACTTAGAGAGAGAGAGAGACTGATTTAGCAATCATATATGAAAATAAATCCCTTTTTTCTTTCATTATCATTATGTAAATTCACTTATTAGGGTAAGGTAGGAAGTATTGGATAGGAGCCTAAAATTAAATTGAGTGGGCCACATTTTCTTGCTCTTATCAACTTCAAAAAAAAGGGTGGACCTATCTTTTGTTTGAAAATTCAACAAATGTCTATATGAGATTAGTTATAGAAAATGGCCTTTGAAGCATAAAAAATGCACTATATTTTTTTATTTAGCTATATATAATTAAACCAATAATTTAATTTTTAAAAATATTTTCCACAAAATAACTAACGAATTAATTCTACTTATAAATTAATTGAAAAATAAAATATTTTCTATCTTCAAGCAATCAAAGGAGGCCTAACGCTTCGTTTTTTCCCTTACGTTTCTGCATGAAATTAGACTATGGAGGCTTCTCAATCAAGCATTTGAAACTTGAAAGAAAGATATTTGAAGCCTTCAAATTACTGTTACTCCAATAAATGCAAAGAAGATGCACTGTTTTTTCTCTTTCGTAGCAATAACGAAAGGGCACAAAAACTATGTGCTGTGTCTTTAATTAAAGCAATTCTTGATGCCATCCCCCTTTATCAAAAAAAAAAAAAAGATCTCCACCACCGTTGGCCCCCACCATCAATACCAACTGTCACCAACATCAACCACCACTAATGTTAGTAGTAGTAGCTACTGGCTGCTACTGGTGATTATGGTGGTTGATGTTGATGGTAGTTGGTACCCGCCGCCGCTATCGATCATCCAATTTTTGAGTTATACAATGTATTTATTTTACATTTATTTTGAATATGCCGACATGAATGTTTTAGGATGCGGCACATATATTCAACCTTGCTTAAAAAATTTAAATATAAAAATTTCCTTTAACAAACTAATTTGTTTTGAATTGTCATATATCAATGGAAGATAATAAAGTCTTTATGGTGGTGGAAAATAGATTTGTATTCCAAAGTTTTCTAAGGAGTCCCACCACTCATTTCCTAGTAAAGGATTTCTTCTAATGACAAATTCTAAATCTTGTGCTTAGACTAAGAACTCTCATATACAACCAGGAGTGAAAAATATCTCTATTTCCTGGAGGATAAAGGCTTCGTTTGAGATGGCTTTTTTACTGTTTTCTAAAATGGAGTTTTAGTACAAATTTTTTTATTTTTGTACTAAAACTCCGTTTTAGAAAGCAATAAAAAAGCAGTCCCAAACGAAGCCAAAATCTATTTAGAAAGCGTGTAATCTTACGAGTGAACAAAAATAGAAAATTTTTATTAGAAGTTTGAAAGGATGCGTTTTTTTGAAATGAGGTAAAATAGTTAACATATGTAGACCTGCCTCAGAAGACTAAGGCTTAAGTCTACATCATACAATTCTTTTCTCAGACGGCTTTGGCAACCAAGGAGTTTTGTCGAATGGTGGTTTTTCTCTTACTGGGGGCTTCGGTGATGGTCCTGTTGCCATTCGTTATGGCATGAGGCAACCAGTGCTCCGACTGCTGCAGTTTTATGACTTTTCTGTCTTCCTAAACAGCGACGTGATGTCTTTTGGGATGTAGATCTTATTTTCCTGAGTCCATTTTCTTCTTTTTTTAGCTCCTTTTGTTTTTGAGGGCTTGGGGGTATAGTTGGTTTTTTATGCATGTAATTTTATTTTGTAGTTGGTATGTAATCTCATTTTGTTTTTAATATACGGGCTTTTGTCCCAAATTTTCTAAAAAAAAAAAAAGACTAAGGTTTTGTTTGGGAAAGCTTTTTCATTACTTTAGAAAACAGCTTTTTAGTACAAAAAATTTTAACTCAAATAAAATTTTTAACTAAAACAGTTTTAGAAAGCATTAAAAAAGCTATCCCAAATGAACCCTAAGGCTTCGCTTGGGACAACTTTCTTTATGCTTCTTAAAGTGGCTTTTTAGTGCAATTTTTTATGGAAAAATCACTTGAAGAAGCAGTAAGAAAGCCATCCCAAACAAATGCTTTGCTTGGGACGAGTTTCATATTGTTTCTTAAACCAACTTTCTTATAAAAAATTAAAATTTTTATACTAAAAAATTATTTTAAAAATTAGTAAGAAAATCGTCTCAAACGAAGCCTAACATTGTTTAGCAATAACACTTCACCAAGTCATCATATCAATGACTATATTAAGAAATACATTTCAAATACAAAACTATATTGAATATCTTATTTGAAATTGACGTCTCATGAGAACCGAGTAAGCCTTCATATAATTTAAAAGTTGAAGAACTGGCCAGAAAAAAAGGCCACATGGCTTTCAGTCTACATGTGGAGATTAATGAAGAAATATGAATCCATGCAGTTATTTGAAATCCCTTCTCACACGGCAAGGCCATTATACTAATCTGATTTGTGCTGTGCTTATCATTTTGAAAGGAGAACACGCCATGGCTTGTACCATCTCACATCATGCATGCAAGCTCATAGTTTTATATAATTAAATTTATATTTAATACTTAGATTTTTATTTTAAAATATATATAACTGTTGCGTGTTAGAAAATACGCGGCGGTAGAGTTTATGAATTTGCGTCCGAGCGTTGCACGTAAGTTTAACACACAAACAGGAAAAGAGAGTGAACACCAAGAGTTTTTATGTGGAAAACCCAAAAATGGGAAAAACCACGGGGCCTCGCCCAGTTGCAAAGTTCCACTAGTGTTTTCGTAGATTACAAATGTCGGATTTCGTCCCACAAGTCGGGATAATCCAAATACGACTTGTTTCGTAGATAATAAATTTTGAGTCAAAATATCATGATAAAATTTTATTTATGTTTAAAAATTATTTTATATACTTTAAAACTAATATTCCATATGAAAAGTTTGTATTATGTTAATTTTAAAATAAATCTAATAACTTATAAGCTCGTCCAAATACAATTTGTATCAATATTTCTTCACACAATTTTATTCTAAAAAATTAACTGATTTAAGATAAGTATAATCAAATGACCAATATTTATTTATTCATTTGCACTTTTTTTCTATTGAATGATAGTGTTATGAAGCATTGAAGGAAACGATACGAAAGGAATTTAGACTTGGTTAAAATATTTCCAGAAGGATAAGCCAATTTTGTACTTGAGCTCCAAGAATGTAGGATCTTGGTGAGGAAGGAAGCTTTCTTGGATGTGAGAGAAAGAGAGAGAGAGGGGGTGGAGAGAGACACACTAGAAATTAGAGAAATATTTCTTCCTTGGCTTCAATTCAAAATCTATTACAATCATCTCCAATTGTAGGATAATAGAACTAAAAGGATAATGCACCTATGGAACTACAAACTTAAAGCTGTATCAATCACAACAATCTTCACTTTGGTCTAAATTTATAAGACATTTGATTCAATCTATCTGTCTCCCAAATCTATCGCCACAGCTAAGTTGGCATCTTTTTTGGTCTTAGCTCCTTGTCATTTCAACAAATTCAGACAATTTCTCTTGAAATACTCTTCTTTATGGCAATGAAAACATTTCTTACCGAACTTGTGTGTTCCTCTTGCTATCAAAATGTTGCCAACACTTTCTTCTTTATCCTCATTCCTATGCTAAAGTTGCTTAGACACCAAAACCGACTTTACCTCGGTCATGGTCAACGTATGCTTATCATACATATGTGTATCTACGATGTGCTCATAGGCTTTTGACAGTGAGCTAAGCAATATAATGCATTGATCTTCTTCATTAATCTGCATGCCAACATTCTTGAGATCAAGATTTATTTTATTGTAGTCATCCATGTGCATTCGAAGATCCTTTGATTCTTCCATTTGAAGGGTACACATCTGTTTTTTCAAGATAGGGATCTCTTCAAGAACAGTGAATCCAGCTTTTCCCATACCTAGCTCCAATGTTGACTCTTCTTCTGCAACTTCTCTCAAATCTTCATCATCCAATAAAAGTAAGATCACACTGTGCGCTTTCAGCTATATTTCCCTGGCTTTGACTCTATTAGTGATCGCAGCCAACCATCCGATGAAATGGCATCCACAATTCCTTGATGCACCAACAATGTCTTCATCTTGATTCGCCACAGGCTAAAGTCATTTTCTCCAATGAACTTGTCAATGTTGAACCTTTGTGTCAGCATGATCAGGAACCTGTAGCTGTGAATGCTCCGCCTCAAAAGATCTAAGAAAGATCTTTAATCAATAATTACAGCCTAAATTCGATCGCAAGAATTGCAGCACTGCCTTCGTTCACACATACTGATCTTGCTCCCATCCGACAAAAGCATCCCCCGATCCAACTCGCAGTCCTAACCCACCTTTGCGATCACCCGTGTAAACAACCCCTGAGATGCCACCTCCGCACACTCGACCTAACTCCACCCGTGATTCCACTCGATCATGTGCCCGCTTCCACCTGCTTCCATGTGAGTGCAACTCCCGATCCAATCAAGCACCCATGTGACACATTAAAACTCCCGCACCATGCGTACATCGCCTATCGCCACTTGCAACACCCGTGTGACCCGCACTTAGGGGTGACAATATCTAACACGACCCAACAAATTTTGGGTTAGGGGCAACTCTTTTCACAAATGGGTCGGGTTCAACAAATCAACTTGTTTGAAAAAATGAGTTGGGTCCAAGTTGACCCGTAAACTAGAAAATGACCCGAAACTCTTGTCGACGTCTCTCATCCGTCAGCGTCGTCGTCAGGTCATCCGCTGTCAGGCATCGTCATGGATCGGAAGTAGTGACGGAAGCTCGCGTGGCATGATTTAGGGTTTGAAATGTCGCTGAAAGCCTTTGTTGACCTCGATTTTGTCAAACCATGGGCATGAGGGACTAGGTTGACCAGGTCAACTGTTGACTTGGTCAACCCAAGGCTTATTGGGTCAATTTTGACCCATTAAGGCCTTTTTAGCCCAAATCAAGCCCAAATCAAATTCTAACTCATTAATGGCTCAAACCTCATACCCATTGGACCCATTTGACTGAGTTGACCTAGTCAACACATGACTTGGTCAATCCAAGTCATAATGGGTCAAATCGACCCATTAAGACTTATTTAAATCCCTATTAAATGCCCATTCAAGGCTCTAATCAAATCCCTTCGTTTTGAATTGAATTCCACGGCCTAAACCGACCTATTTCCCTCCTAATTTGATCATGATGCAATCCTAGCCGTTCCCCTTAGGTCTAGGAGTTTAAATAGGAGTTTGAGAGAAAAATTAGGGATCCTTTTTTCGAAATTCCTGAGCCCTAGCCTCCCAAAGCCCGAGAACTTTCGTGTGAGAGTTCCTTGGACTTCCCCTCACCTCCCTCGACCAAATCCCGACGATTAGACCCCGCCGGCGGCGATCCTCCGGCGACACCCGAGCCCAAATCCGTTCCAGGACGAATCTCGGTAGATCGAGTGACTTTGGGATCTCGACGTCAACTAAAGAAACGTTGCTGCACCTCTCACGAGTCCAACGAGTCCAAGAACTCCCGAATCCACCGTGTGGATTAAGGTATATCGCAAACCCTAGTTTAGAACACTTAGGGTTAATTAGCACCATGATTAGTGCATCTTAGTTCGAATAAAAGATCCCCCATTGATGCTCTTCATACATACTACCCGTGTTTAAAATTTCGTGAGGTTTCGTCCAGTGGTTTGAGAGAACGAGGCGAAAATAGGATTAGGGTTTCGGTCCGGCGAGAGCAGACCCTAGGGGCGTCCGGGACCGTTGATCCCGCCGATCAACGGTCAAGATCGCGCGGTTTCGCGCGGTCAAGCGTGACCGCTGGCCTTCAGCCGCGGTTCCGTGGTTCGGGCGGCCACGTGGCGTGATCTGGGCCCTTGATCCGAACCGCGGGGGATCGGACGGCCCGCCGGCCGCGCTGACGTGGATAAGTGAACCGCCGCCGTATTCCGTGCCGCGGCAATCATTGCCAATGATTGCGCGGAGGCGCAATCATTGGCAATGATTGCCAATGATTGCGCCGAGACCGTGGGATCAATCCCGCTTTGCCACGTGGCATCCTGCGGGTCCCGCCGCCTATTTAAATAATTTGAATTTATTTTTAAATCTATTTTAAGCTGTTTTCACTTAAAAATTCGCTAGAAATCCGTTTTTCGTCCGTTTTTTGCGTGCAATACCTCGTTTTGCTCGTATTTTTATTCTCTACACTAGGAAAATTTTTTTTATGAAAATAATGTATGTATTTTTAATTATTATAAAAACAGTAAAAAGTGATATTTTAAAAATATTATTTTGATTATTTTATTAATATTATATTATAATATTATTATTTTAATTATAATATGAATAATTATATTATGTTAAATCACTCTTTGTTACTTTTTTTTTATTATTATTATATTACCATATTTATTTATATAGATATATATATATATATATATATATATATTTTCTAATCATTAAATATTATTATTATTATTATTTTTTTAATTATTATAATTAATTAAATTATTTAAATATCATTAATAATTAAAATATTGCTATTATTATATATTTTAGATTATTTTGAGTTTCATAACCATTAAAGTATTATTTTAATCTATTTTTAATAATTATTGATAAATATTATTTATCTTAAGTTATTTTTAAACTTATTTATTGTACTTAAACTTGCAAAAACCATATCTTTCTCGTTTTTAATCCGCTATCGACGCACAGCGTCTTGTTTTGAGCGTATTGTGATTCTGCACATCTTGGAGTTTGCATTACACAAATATTTTTAGTATTTCTGTACTTATTTTGAAAAACAGCAGACTGGATTATTTTCAAATATTATTTTTATTATACTTAAACTTCGAAATTACATAACTTTGTCATTTTAAGTCCGCTGTCGACGTACAGCACCTTGTTTTGGATGTACTCTGAATTCTGCATATTTTAAAACTATTTTCATATGAAAATTTTGTCTGTATTTTCTGTCATTTCAAAAACAGTGAAACTGCATTATTTTAAAATATTATTTTATTGTATTTGAACTTGTAAATTTCGTATCTTCGCCGTTTTAAGTCGGATTTTTACATGTAACCCCTCGTTCTTTTCAGAAAAGCGAGCTTTGTGTTTTGAAACTATTTCCAGCCCCTGATTTTGGCTGTTTTGATAGATTTCTATTTTTGGGGCATTATTTGATTATTTAATTATTATTTACTCAATTAGTATAATAATTACTTTCAGGATTCAAATTATTTTTTAAAATCGTTTTGAGACTGGTGAGAGTGTTCAGTGGGTCTCCCTATATATATGTATTATGAATCGACTTACTTTTTAATTACTTTATTTTCCAAAAAGGTATATTTATGTTTACAAGTATTTTGAAACTATTTTAAAACTACTTATACATAAATCCTAATTTTGGGAGACTCGCTAACGCATGAAATTTTAGACATGGGTTCTATGAATGAAGAGCAATCATGGGGGAGAGGATTAGTGGGTGATTGAGTTCCAATCATTCACTAATTCCTTCATTAGGTGTCTTTCCTTTTTTTTCGTAGATTGCATGCGTAGGTTGCATTACCACCACTTAGTTTAGGCTCTCCTAGATCTAAGGACATGGCGTGTTTATTTTTTTTATGTATTCCCCTGCATTTATTATCCTGAGGGTTAGTGTAAACATCACTTTAAACTCCTACAACGTAGTGACACCCTAAGGACAAAAATTAAGGACCTGTCTAGCAAACTTAGAAGTTTTCTAGGAGCTAGGATAGATCCCGGATTGACATGAAAACTTCAACACTTAAACTTAGTGACATCATAAACCTATCAGAATTTTCTAGAATTTTTTAGGAGCTTTTAGAACCCTTAATTAACCAACCCTAATTAACCTGCTAAATAGGGCCCCGAGACCTTCAGAAAAATGCAATAATTACATATTAGGTCAAAAAATTACCCACCATACCTTGAACTGACCAGAATATGATCCTTGACCTTAGATAAATAGGGCTCCCTAGTTTGACTTCAGGTTGACCCTTAATTTGACCATAGGTGGAAATTACCGTTTTGCCCCTAATAAATTATTAAAAATTCTAAATTGTCTCCAAACACTTGGGAACACTTTCTTAGGTCATCCCTGATCTTTGGGAGTGATTCCAACCAGTTTGGAGTTTGTTTGGAGCAAAACAGTAAAAAAGGCCCTTTGTTAGGAAATTTAGAAAATTCCCTTAAATACCCTGATCTTAGAAAACTCATAACTAATTGTAAAAAATTCCAAATCAGGTAAACTCACTTGCATTAGAATCCAATTAGGGCCTAGTATTTATTAAAAATCTTAGGATTCCAGAAAATGACCTAGATTAGAAAGTCAACTTTTTGGTCAACCCCAGCCTATAGTCTAGGGCCCGGAACTTAGAATATTCATAACTTTGGATAGGAAACTCCGATTTCAGCCTACTACCTGTCTAACTACTCGTATTAAGGTCTAGTATTTTCCTAAGGTGATAGGAGACTCAGACTTAGCCTTTTTCCCATAATGACTTTTTGGACCCTTAGTCTAGTTCCTAGGAGGATCTAGAACTTTCCAAAATTGGCTAATACAATTCAAACTTCAAATATGAATACCCTTAGTTCTTAAAACTGATCAACAAATTAAAATAATCAAAATGGATCTAATTCACTAATATTTGAATTTCAATTAAAACATCCTTTTTAGACCCCCAACATACCTGAACTATAGATAATTTCAACTAACTATCCCACTTAGGATCTATCCAAACCACACTAGCCTTACACACACATAGAATGGTTTGCTAGGACACCACTTCTAGATCTAGGTTAGGCCGCTGGATTTTATTTTTGTTGTGTGCCGGAGCTTTTCGTAGTTTTCACTGCATGCTGTTTGAAAATTGAATTGCTGTGTTTGCTTACTTTTCTTGCACTCTGTGATGTGATGGGCGCTAGATTTACCCCTAGGTTAGGAACGTCATATATATATATACTATTCTTCTATGCAGGTGGCCATGCTCAAGCTAAGAAAAGGGGGGGGGCACCGTTATGATTTCTAATGTTGTCTTATGCAGGTGCTTGCTCAGCCCCCCTGATATGATGAGGGCTAAAAATTATTAAATAATTATAATTGCTACAGATGGAACTGCTTAGCCCTCAGAGCATGGCTTGGCACAGGGTCAATGGTGTTAGCATTTTCATTTTCATATAAACTGCTTGGGATGATTATTAGGATAACTTGCAGGTGATTTAGAATTTACTGCTTTTTCAATAAATGTAAATTTGTATGTAATAATTGTTAAGAGTTGTGAAAACAACCTTTGAGTTGGGATATTCTTATCCAGCTTGAATTCTAAAAGAAGAAGGCATCCCTAAGGGGAGAGTCTTCTTCCATTTGGAAGATCGAGCTGGATGGCTTTAGATATCCAAAGAGAAAATGCAATACACCCCTACTGGGGGGGATTGTCTATTCGTTTGGATATTCAAGCCACGACGGATCCAAGGAGTCCAAGGAGTTCAAGGAGGAGAGATCCAAGAAGCCCAAGGAGGAGAGATCCAAGAAGTCCAAGGAGAAGATATCCAGAAGACTAAAGATTTGAAGACCCAATATCCCACTCAAAGTTGTTGGCGTCTGTCATAGGCTTAGAAACCCGGGTTGTTGGCAAAGGTGCCCGGCCACTTTACTTTTCTGCATACCCTGGGTTGTAATTAAAGGGCAATTGGCCTATGGACATTTACTTGATTAGTTTGATTTATATTGATGTGTTTACCTGATTGCGCTTAGAAATATCTGCTTTTTCTAGGTTTCTTTCTTGCATGCCGTCTTTGTTTTCGCCTGGATCGTATTAGGCTCTTTAAGAACTGCAAAATCTTTTATACTCATAACCAAAATTTAATATTTAAGTTTTAAATAACATAGAAACTTAACGCACCTAGAGAATTGTCGGAATCGTCCGGGGTCGCATGCATATTACTGCATCTTCTCTCTCCTTCTAATAAGACATCTCCCTGCCTGCGGGTAGAGTCCGGATAATCTGGCCTATGAGGATGAAGTGCCGGACCTAGGGAGACTCAGTCTTTTCTAAAATTATTTTATATTAAGCCTGTTTTTAAAATCCAAAGCATTCATGAGCTGACATTTCAACTAGCATGCATTGCATTAGTAACCAACTAATTAAAATTTAATTGCATTAGCTAGGGGCATTCACCCAACATAAGTCCAGGACCACTTAGGAAATTCTCTAGATGTCGGTCCTACTTCCAATAACTGTACTACCTACCCATCTTTCATAACTGACTTGACAGCATGGTTTTAAATCAATTAGGTGGTTAGCTGGCTCCCCCATCCAGGCCGGGATAAGTTCAGATCTTTGCATCGCATTAGCTAGGACACTGGTCTTAGTGTGTGTCGAACACTAAGTCCAACCTAGATTTAGGATTCGAGGCTACTGCATTCGGTCTCATAGTAAGCCTTAAATAGTAGGTAGGTCCTTTCTTTTCAGGGACCCTAAATCCTACTTATCCGCGTTACAGGATGACGCCACTTCCATCCTTCTCTCACGCATGTGATTGGATGTTTGACTTTGATTTTCTCCAGTTTCTCTTTAGTACCCTAGAGCCTCCGAATGCTGGTATGAGCCACGCATGTTGATTCAGTCCCTTCGGACCTTTCTTCCCTTTGAGTAGGATTTCCTAGTCTATACCCTTGTGCCGATGCCACTTTAGGAGAGGATAATGTATAATCCTTAATCGAGAGTTTTCTCAGGCTCTGGCCTGAGATGTAATTAACCACGGGGGCTTGCGCCCGTGGGAAACTCGGTCCCACATCTACTAAACCCCATTCGAGCTCTTGCATCGGATGGGGGAAACCCGTGATTTGGTCATGTATATTACTACCCATCGAGGTGTGTTGATGAAAGCCTCTATCCTCAATGGTTAGTCGTATGCACGATCCAATCTGTCCCTTCCAATCGACCCGTTCGCGCGGTGCTCTTTCGGAGGTCCACAGCCTTCTTCGCCTGCTTCGACGACGTTCCTTCCCATCGAATCGAAAATTGCGACAGTTTGTCATCCTGTTGGATCGAAAGTAGGCAAGTAGCGATAGGAGCTCGCTATCTTCCTCCTTTTCTTGTGCTTCTTGCTCCCTTTTGTGCGCTTCTTCTACCAAATCCCGTACACTCTTGTTAGGTCGGGTAGACCTGGAAACATAACGGGTCGGGTATGGGTTGAACAAACCGACCCATTTATAAAAATGGGTCGTGTTCGGGTTAACCCAAATAGGGTCGAGTAAGTTATGGGTTCGACTCGAACCCGAATTGCAACCCAAAATTGACACCCCTACCCGCACTCCATGCCTTCACACGCGAATCCATACACACGAGCTCACATGCGCGTGTCTGCCTGCCAGTCCCGACTAGGCTCCACTCACGCCCAGCGTAGTGCTTGCAAGCGATATTTCCACGTGCCCCAATCGCCTCACCCATGAGAGTCAAGCACCCATCTTTGATCCGAGCACAATCAGAATTGCCCTTTTCTACCATACTCTTTGTTAAACCCCTCATATTTTCAATTTTTTTTAGTGTTGTTAGTCTGTACGAACTAACTTTAGTACGGGATGAACTGAAAAAAATTATGAAAATCTGTATGGTTAGCATGTACGAACTACCCGTACGAACCTGAGTTCGTCCGTACGAACTTGAATTCGTCGAGACAAAAATTGTCCAAAGAGCAAGTCGTCCCAGGACGATCTGATTTGAGATATTTTTGAGATATTTTGAAGAGAGAGAAAATTGAAGAGAGAAAGAGAAGGAAAAGGCTTGGTTTCGGAGGCTGCGGAACGATTTTCGTTCAACGACGCAGTTGAAAGAATTGTTTGTCTCGCAGTAAGGAATCCGAATCCTATTTTTGATTTTGAAGATTTTGAGTTTTGGTATTTTTCTGCTCAGTTTTGTGTTTTCGTTATCGAAAAATGTGCATATCTTTGTATTGACGAAACTTTTACTGCGTAACTTTTGGTATGTTGTTGAAATGTTGATTTTGCACGATTTGAGTATTTTCTATAAAGTTTTCACAGGGTATTTTGAATTCTGTGGGATTTTTATCGAATAGAAAATTATTAGGCTGTTGAAAAATATTGATTCAGTATAAGTAAAGTTTTGAAATGTTGTTTTACATGATTTCTAGTAATTTGATAATTTTCTAGATCTGTGCCTTTTACACCGACTTCTGTCTAATGTACGATATTTTAAGGGATTTTCTTCAATTGAGTTAAATTGTGTTTATTGGTTGCAATGTATTCATGAGATGTATATGAATGTGAATATATGATTGAAATTAATGTTATATTACTGAAAGATAAGTAAAGACTGGTTGAATCGTTGGTTGGAGATTGATTTGACATGTACATGATGGTAGGCCGACGGGCTTTCCTTTAAAAAGGGTTTGGTGTTATCCTCTATTGATCATCGATATATTGATTGAGAGTCATAAGGAGTATGCCGACGGGCGGCCGACGGGCAATAGTGACAACTCTATTGAACCAACGGATACAACGATACATCGATAATAACCTTTAAAAATGTCTTAATAGCCAGTGATTGTATTTGTCGAGTAAGACTATTATGTTGAATTGCATGTTTAAAGTATTGTTCTTATGATTATCTTATGGATTTACTGATATTGAATTGATATATTGTCACTGATTGATTTATTGATTACCGTATGCATTTATTTATATCAACGAATTTATTGAAGATTTATTGATATTGAATTGTTTTACCGACGGATTTACGGGTTTATTGTTACTGTATAATTTCATTGATACTGCATACTGTACATGTCACTCAATACAAATACTGATATATATATTAATATTGCATTGATTCATTGATATTATGGACACTGATATTATTGATTCATCGATACTATAGATTTATTGATATCATTGATTCATTGATACACCGAATATTGATCTGCTACATGTGATACACTGACCACGTGATATAGAATATGTTTTTACTGTATTGATTTGATTTCAACTATTCTTACGATGTATTGATTTGATTGTTTTATATGATTTTATAGCGATTGATAGTACTGACTGGAGATGATTTTTTTATTCAATAATTTGATTGATTCTATCGATACGATATTAAATTGACGTATGTATTGATTTATTGAGCATTATGAATTTTCTACTATTTACCGATTCTCCTACCGATGACTGTGAATTTTATTGATTTTGCATTGATTATTGATTTTTCGTATATGCATAGATTCAATGTTCATGTGCAAGTGACTATTATTGATTTGACTGATTGACATGCATATTATTTCAGTACCGTACTTTAATTTCAGTTGTAGGTATTAGGTGACCTGCTGGGCTTTTTGAAGCTTATTATATGTGATTAATATTTTCAGATCAGGGCAAGGGAGTAGGAGATTGAGGTTAATCAAGAATTTTCAGGTTTTTATCCTTTTGTTATAGTGATTCTTTTTGTACTCAGGACATGATAGATTACATGTGATTAATGTGTAGATCCTGAATATTGTATATGAACTTTTGGGATTGAATAGAAATATGTACATTGTTGTTTTAAATTATAGATTTTGTTAGACTGTTTATCACTGATTGATGACTATAGATAGCTCTGCTAGTTTATGGTTTAATGGATTAAAAGAATAATTCTTCCAAGTTAGATCTTGGGGCGTCACACTCTTCCCCTTAATTAACTCCACCTTGCACTGATATTAGTTGTAGGATCTTGGTGAGGAAAAAAGCTTTATTGGATGAGAGAGAGAGAGAGAGAGGAGGAGAGGGGGACAACAGAGAATTAGAGAAATCTTGATTCCTTCTCTTCAATTCAAAACCTATTACAATCATCTCTATTTAGAGAACAATAGAGCTAAATGGATAAAATTAACATAAGGAACTACAAACTTAAAGTTGGACTAATCACAACAAGGAATTAGAATTTAATGAAATTCAATTTATCATTTTCGACACTAACTTTAAAGTCTATTAGGGATGATTGTAAATTTTTAAAAAGTTGGTTGTGAAATTACTCTGGGAAAAAATTCTTGGTTATAAAAAAAATGTTTCCACCTCAAAAATTTATAAAAAACTACGACAAAATAATAGTTAAATGAAATTGTGATTGCTATTTAAAAATAAAATAACGAAAAAATCGTCACAAACAGATCCTTTGTATAAATCTAAGAGCTTTAGTTTTACATCAGGATGATATCATAACACAAATGATTTCTTTCACATTTTGCAATCATAACAAAATGAGAATAATTCCATACTCCGGCCAGAACTTAGAGGTTATCTTCAGTTTAAACTTCACAAGTGCGCATCAGCAAGCAAGCTCTCAGAACAGGTAACACTGCAGTGAAACACAATCAAAATACTGTGGCTTTTTTTTCCTTATAGTGGATTAATTAACTTCATCACTCAAAGTTCATTAATTTCTTTTCGTTTCCTCCCCAAATTTGAAACAAAAAATGTGAAGCAATCTACAATAAGAAAAAAATATCCTCCACTTTATGAGCAACGATCATAGAAAAGATAATTCTTCATTGCCCAAACTAGAAAAATTAAGTGTGTAAACGAGCAAAAATAAAATTTTCAATATATATATATGATACAAACCAACACTACCAAAACAAAATTTACTTGCCAACTTCTTAGATTGTCAGCTACCATTTAACCAGCATTAATTTGCTAGCAAATAGGCCATATTTTATTGATTATAATCAATGTAGGTACATTTCAGTCATTATATGATTTTAGAATAGGGATATTAAGATAAAATTGATGGGCAACCATTAGAAAGTAAAAATTTGTTACACCAACAATTAAAATGGAACTCAAAATTGTAAAAAATTGTTACAATATGATGTTTTTGAAATTTCTTTTATTAAAATTAGAGAGAGTCACCTTAGATGGTTTGGTTGGATAAAACGACGGCCTTCTGATGACCCGGTTAGGAAAATAGAGGTATTAGATTTGACTTATGTTAACAAAGGTAAAGGTAGACCTTAAAAGATTTGGTTAGAAAATATTAGAAATGATCTTTATTTATTAGATTTAAACGAGAATTTGACTTTTAACATGACACAATTGAGAAAAAGGATTCATGTAGGCGACCCCACGTGGGACAAAGGCTTGATTTAGTTGTTTTTGTTGTTGTATTAGATAAAGTTTAGGACCATTGTATCCTTAGAGTTATATGCTTACCATGGATAATTAAAGTGGAAGCTTTGACAGTTTTGGAGCATACATCATTAGGCCTATCCAACAATATAAAGCTAATCAACTGAGTTAAGGTAATCCTTTGGGCTTTGTTTAGATTGAAAGCAAGGGAAACAAAATCCCAATAACTAATATTGGTTTGATGAATTTCTATCCACTGATTTAAGATTTTTAACCTTCTTTTATTTTCTTTCACTTAAATTCCTAGCATCCAAACACAGAGATTAAGGTTTCATTTGGAATAGCTTTCATACAGCTTTTTAAAATGAATTTTTAGTACAAATTTTTCAAATTTATGAAATTTTTATACTAGAAAACTGCTTTAGTAAGCAAGAAAAAAATCGTGCCAAATGAAGCCTAAGTTCCTTGGCTCATTTCATGGTGTTATCTCATCTTTTCGGCAGAGTTTTGTACTTCCATTTGCAAAATAATTACATTTCATCTATCATGGAGCCTCAAAATAGGGATAATAATTGAACAGGAAAACATGCTATGCAAAAATATATTTTAAACAATGCTAGCAAATCTTGAATTTATTGACCCCATAGCTTTCCCAAAATACAACACCAGAATAAAACTGCCACATCTTTACAAGAGTAAGGAAACCAGAGTTGAAGCATTTACTTATTGATGTAAGAAGCAAAATTCCACATCAATAGACATACATCATATGTCAGTGTAAAGGTACAACATTAAAGTTTTTTTTTTTAATATTTAGATCAATTAAGACAATTCATACAATTTTTTTTTTTTTTAACATGTCATATATGCAACCTTCGAACCTAAGATCTCTTGGTTGGTAGCCAAAGCTTCCAACTAGCAGATCAAGATGAGCTGCGTTACAACGTTAATGCAAAGTGAATAATTTGTTGGAGAAAACCAAACATCAATGTATGGCGAAACTCAGTAGAATCATACAAAAACTTGGACTAGAGGTAGGCCGGTAATGAAATGGATATAAACTTGAGCAAAACTAGGACTTAATTCTAAATCTTAATCATTGAGCTTTGAAAACATCAAATTTCCTAACATAGTTCCCGTACATTCTTCCCATCCAATCGTAGCAAAAAAGACCTCCAAAAAACCAATCAAAACGTCGAAAAGAAATGTTTGAGTACACAGTCCATAATAAACTACAATTATGGAGCAAAATGGCATAAATTTAGGTTTCATTTGAGGCTGCTTTAATTTCTAACTGCTTCTTAAATCAGCTTTTTAGTATACAAATTTTAATTTTTGTATCAAAAAATTACTTTAAGAAGCATTAAAAAAGCCGTCCCAAACAAAGCCTTAGTCTAAATATTATCAAACAAAATGTTGGCGGCATTGAAATCTTATGAATTAAATCACAACATTTATGGAATTTAAAACATTTAATAATTTAAAAGAAGCCATGCCAAACAGTTTTCAAAGTTTAAAGTGTTTAGCCCTCTCAAAATGTACAGGATTTACCAAATCCCACTTGTGGCCAAGCAGATCGTCAACACAAGTCAGGATAAGTACTTAATTTCATCCTCTTCAATGGAAAACATAAATGAGATTCACAAGCATTAAACATAGAGGACGGCCTCTGTGTTCTAAATCCAGCCTTCCACAAGAAACCAGATATCAAAAAAAAAAAAAAGCAATTTTTGTATCATTAAATGACCCGAAGCAAAGTAGGTCCATAACGTGCCTGATAAAAATACCTACGCGAAAGGGTATTTCGGTTCTCGTTCCTATAGAAGAAAAGAAGAAGAGAGATACAGTACATGCCGAAGAAATTGAGGAAGGTTCAGTAGAGAACACGAAGGCTTCGCTTGCTCCAGACTGCGCGGTGCGAGCGAGGAGAGATTTCATTAATGCTTTCTAGTTTTTTTTAGGGTTGTCAAAACGGATCAACTTATCAGGTTTGGATTCAACCTGGGCTATTTGGGTCCAAACAGGTCGACTCAAATCCGATTGATTTTGCAAATGGGTCAAGCTTCCCAACCCGGATGTGAATGGGTGGTTTATAGTTCCAGGCTTCGTGCAACGCTACAGGCTTCGAGATGCAGCAAGGGGGCTGACAGCAGACGCATGCGGGACCTGGCATGGCGGCAGCAATGGCGAACGACTCTGGCCAACTGCACCTAGCAGTCTAAGACCTGGGTCATGCAAGACATGGCATAGCAGCAACTGCAACACGACTAGACGGTAGACGCGACAGCCATTTTCCCAGGTCAACCAGCATTGAGTTCGGGTTTCCGAGCCTACTAGAACCCAGAGTTTTGCAAATGGTTCAAAAACTCGAACTCAAATATGACCTGTATGACAAACAGATTAAGCCGAACCCGAAATTTTTCGGTTTTGCGTGGAGTCATATTTTGACACCACTAATTTTTTTAAAGAAGCATTAAAAAAAAAATGCTCTCCCAATGGAAGCTTAGAAAAAATTAAATACCACAATTTTATAAGAGAATATATTAATACTTTATATTAAAGGCGGTTAAAAGATATTTAGGATCTTTTTTTGACAATTTTTTATTACAAATTTATGAAACTGTTATAAAAAATATAAATATATTAAGCGGATATATGCTTTTTTATTACAAAATATAAATTAGCTTAAGGAGCAGTTTAACAAAAGAATTTAAAAAGGAGCAAATATGAAACTTCATTATCCGGTTTGAATAGAAACCGGGATTTAATTTTAATATAAAAATTAATAAAAAGTTTTAAAACATTTTAATTAAAAATTAATAAATTCTTATTAATTATTACATTTTTTCTCAAATAATTAATAATCTAAAAATAATATTTAATATAATTATAAATTTTAAAATTTATTTTATAAAAAGTTTAAAGTTTAAAAATAATTAATAACTTTTTATAAAATGCCAATAACTTTTTAAAAACATTTAATAGCATTTTTCTGGTTTCAGTTTTTATAAAATGGCAATGACTTTAAACTTTTGTGAAAAAATAACAATTTATTACTTTATTAATATTTTGTTTCAGCTTTTATAAAATAATAACTTATTACTTTCTTTTATTTAAAAAGTTGAAATCAGAAAATTGGTTTATTAAGAAACCGTGATTTGATAATCCTGTTTCTTAAGAAACCGGAATCAGAAAGTCCGGTTTTTTAATCTGATTTCTCAAGAAATCCCGGTTTCTTTTAAAATTATTGTTAAAGCAGAAATCGGAGAATTAAATCCCGGTTTCTATTAAAATTGAATAATGAAGTTCCGTATTTGCTCCTTTTTAAATTCTTTTATTAAACTGCTCAGTAAGCTAATCTACATTTAAAACACTCCTTTTTATTAAACGCCCAATAAAAAACCTAGGAGCTATGACTTTTTATACGTGGAAGTAGCTTGTCAAAAACCGAGTTTTTTAGGGGTGGGAGCACGTATCTCTACGTCAGGTGGAAGGACACAATAAAAATTCGTAGCATCTTGTTTGAAGCTATGTCTAAATCTTTAATGGAAGTTTCAGTTAGATAAAAATAAAACTTTATCAACTATTCTTCTCATAATAGTTCTAGAATTTGTTTATTGATCTTTCATTTCATTTAAATTGTATTTGAAGTCATCTTACTCAAAATATGGCAAATAACAAGTAGGGGTAGTAAAATCCAATTTGTTTATGCAATATAGGTTTCTATTGGGACATGTTTCTTATTGTTTAAAAAAAAAAAAGGTTTTTAGAACAAAACTTAAAAGCAATAAAAGCAGTGGCCAAAAGCTATCACAAACGAAGCCTTAATTGCACACTGGCCTTGCTATAACCCCACAGACCACCATACTACAATTCTTCATCCCTCTCGATTATATTATTCACACTTGTTGCGTCCAAGAGTATTCGCGGCGGTAGAGAAATATCATATTCAACGTCTTAGCATTGTACGAAAATCTGGCACGCAATCAGATAAGGAGAGAGGGTCTAGCATTTATGAGACACCAAGATTTTTACGTGGAAAACCCCTGTAAAAGGGGGAAAACCCACGGGGCCTAGCCCAGTTTGAACGAATCCACTAGTATTTGCAGTCGATTACAAATGAGGCCCTTCCTTGGTGGAAGGTCTTAGCTTGATGTACATCTTATGGAGTACATTACATGATGTAAATACAAAGGATCACTATTGACATGTTCACTTTGTTAGAATGACTGCAGTCGGCGGGCGACGTAGGTCAGGAGGACCGTAGTCAGCTGGCGACGGAGGACTGTAGTCGGCGGGCGACATAAGTCAGGAGGACCATAGTCAACGGGCAACGGATGTCGGAAAGACTGTAGTCGGCGGGCGACGTAAGTCAGGAGGACCGTAGTCGGATGGCGACGGAGGTCGGAAGGACTGTAGTCTGAGGACGAAGATCAGTAGGACAGCGTCAGGTAGAAGTCCAGCAATGAAAAGAAATGCATCTTCGCATAGATGTCCAGCGAAGTCCGATAACCGGTAGATGTCTGGCATCGGATAGAGACTTGACGAAGAGTGAAGGTCCGACGTCGGGTAGAAGTCCGACGTCTGTTGGTGGCAGAAGAGAAATCTGGCCTCCCTTGGGCGGAGTTTCAGCGTCAGAAGGGAACTCTATCATTAAATGAGAAGAACTTCAGCATCACGTGGAAGTTGTGCAAATTCCCGACGTTTCCTGAAAATCCGGCAGAGTTCCGGCGTCTTCAGGCGGCAGGAAGAGCTCCGGCGGTGGTCGAGGAGGTGAGGAATCTCCTTTTCCCCTTTCTCCTCTTATTCTTCTCTCTCTTCACTTCCTCCTCCTTTGTGTAGAATGAGAGCTCTATTTATAGTTTTTCTGGAGTGGCATAGCCCGTAAATAGGCGTGAGATCAAGGGCGAATTGGGAGTGGTTTGAATGGACGGCCGATATCGAATCTTTTGATCATACACCGTTCGTTGGACATTTGAAGGCCTTAATGATGTTGGAATTCGATGATCTTGGGCTCGTTGGATTCGTCTCGTCGAGCCGTTCTATTCGAGTATAAGCTCGTCAAAATCGAAGACCGTTTGGTAACTCAAATTGCGGTTTGAACCTTTCAACAGCTCTTTGAACCCTTGATTCAGACTCATTTGGGCTCGGATTGGGTTGATCTTGGTGTCGTTGGGTTCGTATTTCCGAGACGCTCAGTTTGACCATAAGCTCGCTGAAATCGGAGTTCATATGCTCCCGAAATTAATTTTTGAAGTTTCCGAACTGATTTTGCCTCGAGATTCGTGCCCGATCAAGTTAATTTTTTGACGATGTATCAACACTGATTACTCATATGTGTTAGGCTTCATTTTCCCTACATCAGGAAACCTCCACAAATCGTAGACTTCGTCGATGACGATCATCACATGCTATTTTATTCTCAAACATTGTACAGGTAAGCATTACACTCAAACTTTAAAATACTTTGATAAATTGATTGTTCTTTCAATTTTGAAGAAATTTAAAAAAAAAATCTTTGAGCTTGAATGTTTGAAATCTTTATCAATATAATAAAATGTAAAAATGAATAATTTTATTAAATTTAGAAAAACATTTTATAAAAGTTATTTTTTCTAATTTTGATAAAAAGTTATTTTGCACCTTACACTTAACAGGTGACAAGTAAATCGACTGACATTCTTGAGGCAAGATGTAAGTTCAAGCTTCTATCCTCTTTATCACATTGAAAAGATAGACGAGCATATTCTTAGTCACATGAGACTAATTTATAAATGTTATTTTAGCATCTTTTATACCATATTTATAAGATCTTCGAACTTGCTTGATGTTGCACCATCAAGCTATAAATTCCATCATTCTCATTTTCCATGTACCTTTGCATTCTTCCACATCATTTCGTGTCATTAGCATCTCCTTTATCACATTGAGAGGATGTTCAATGTTTTGTGTGTCTTCTCTATCATACTAAGAAGACATATAGGCTTTTCTTAGTCATTACTTTGCTAATTTATGAGTTTCATTTTTACATCTCCTTTACTACATTGAGAAAATGTACAGACTTATTTGATCATATATGTGATGGAGTTGTAAGTCCCGCTCTTTGGATGTCTTCTCTACTATATTGAGGAAATGTTCATATCTATCTCATCTTCTTTACCACATTACGGAGAGATTTTTAGATCTTTTGTATTCATCTCATCTTCTCTATCACATTGAGAAGATGTTTGGGCATTCTCAATCACACACGATCAAGTTATAAGTGTCACGACCCGGCCCGGTTAGCTCGTAGATACGAGGCGGGAATAAGATCGGACATGTAATAAAATTAACTAATCATTCTTCTTAACAAAAATATAACTATTCATTGAACTCATCATTTACAAAAAGCGCTTCTAAATCTTTTCTAATTTCATTCCAAAAAGAGTTTTCAAAATATACAAGATGGCTAACTATAATTTAAACATGCTAGGATAAGCCATCCAAAAGATAGGAAGTAAAACAAGTAAAACTACTAAAATGAACCTGTCACCCGGAGTACGACGACTATAAGTGAACCTTGGGTTTTCAGCCATCTCTCCTACTAGGTTCTCCTGAAAAATTTCCCAAAACTAGGGAGTGAGCTACGCTCAGTAATTGACAATATGGCTAAGTTGGTGAACATGTGAAATAAACAACTCATGCATGTGAAATAAACAACTCATGAACTAATAGATTACTTAATGCATGTGAACCATGATATGCTTGACATTAGAGAACATGAAATACTCGTATATATGTTATTTCATAATGTATACATCCGTCCCGGAGTACCGAATTGTACTGATCAGGTACACATCGTTTATGGCCATTCATTTCCATTCATTTGCATTTCATTATATATTGCCTCAAAGGCCGTCTTTGCTCAAAGAGCCCCTTCTTGGTACTCCGTCATCAACATACAAGTAATATAGCATGATTATGATAGAAATTTTCATGTGACAGTCTATAACCATTTCATGACTATGATAAATGATTTCAACCATGATAAAATAATTTCATAAGATACTAAAAGAACTCTTTCGTGCTTTGACATAAGAAATATACTTTGACATAAGAAACATGCTTTGACATAAGAAACATGCTTAGTTCGTGGCTTGATATAAAAGCTTTAACAAACATGCTCACTTCCATAGCCAATAAAGTCACTCACCTCAAAGAATTTGTGCTTAGAAAGTTTCCCGCACAAGTCCTCGCCTTCTTAATTTCAACCTAAAGGAAAAATAAGATCTTTAAATCTCTATGACCTTAATTAACTCAACACAATGCTTAATTTTTATTTAATTATATTATGATTTTCGGATTTAATAATTTCTCAAAATTTAACTTTCCAAAATGACTAATTTCCTCCCTTAAAACATGCCAAAATTTCCCCTTCATCTTTTTCATAATTAATATTTAATTATTTTCGGATTTATAATAATTAAAATTAAGAAAAATATTTTTTTCTCTCCAATTTAACATTAGAGCACTCCTTAAGCCCTTAGGAACTAAGTTAGGACACATGCAACCTATAAAACTTAGGTTTGGAAAAACCCTAGGCATTCTCAATTGATTTTCCATTCAATTTCTTGTAAAAAATTAAAATCTTGCTACCTAAAGCTTGCCTTACACTCCTCTATCAAATCCTCCCAAAATTTTCAACAAAAGAGAAACCCTAATTTTCGGATTTCCTAGGTTTTCCCTAAAAAAAATCATCTTGAAATTTCACTAAAATACTTTCCTATGCAAACCTAAAGGTTTGCTAAGAAACAATCAAGAAAAAAACCAAACCCTAATATCTTTCTTTCAATAAAACTTAAAAAAAACTCAAAGGAATGAAGGGAAACCTACCCCAAGTCTTCCTCTTGCTTTTCCCCAATGAATCTCACCGGAAATCTCGCCGGAATAGCCGCTCGGGATGAAGTTCCGCCGCTCCTCTCTCTCCCGTCGCCCCTTTCTCTCGTTCGGCCAAAGGAAACGAAACAAGGGACCGAATGTTTCGGTCCCTTAGGCATGAAATGGACTTAAGTAATTTCTATATAGCATTTTTACGCATGTGCCCTTAACCCTAACATTTTCTTTAAGACTTAGAAGGGCAAAATAGGAACTTTGGGAAATTTTTTACTTAAACTAGCTTCGACAATTTATATCTTCCAAACTGAGCAAAATTAAATATAAGTTCTTTATATCATTTCGCTCGAAATTTTGAGACGAATCTAACGAAATTTATTTCATCGAATTCCGACGACGTCAAAATTTCACTTAAGTTCGTCGCGACGCATCGATATGTGTGCGACGCACTCAATTGATGAATTTCGGGTTTTACAATTCTCCCCTTCTAATAAAAATTTCGTCCACGAAATTGAAAAGAGAGAAAACAACAATCATACCTTACTCAAAAAGATGAGGATAACACTTCCTCATTTCTGCCTCTTTCTCCCAAGTAGCATTCTTCTCCGGTCCATGCTTCCAAAGTACCTTAACAAATGGTATTTCTCTGCTCCTGAGTTGTCTCACACTGAACTCCAAAATACGATCTGGTTCCTCAACATAAGTAAGATTTGGCTGAATCTCCACATGTTCAGTTATGATTTTAGAAGGATCATCTGATATGAACTTCCTTAAAGAGGAAACATGAAAAACATTGTGGACAGCGTATGTAGCGGGTAAAGCCAATCTGTAGGCCACTTTCCCAATCCTTTCTATTATCTCAAAAGGAACAATGTAGCGGGGACTAAGCTTGCCAACCTTGCCAAAACGAAGTACACCTTTCATTGGTCTGATCTTAATGAAAACAAAGTCTCCTACGCTGAATTCCACAAAACGGTGTTTAGCATCATAGTACTTCTTCTGCCTGTCCTGTACTGCTTGCAATCTTTCCTTAATAATTTTGATCTTATTTGTAGCATCATCAACCAAATCTGAGCCAATCACCTTCCTCTCACCAGTTTCTGCCCAACATAAAGGTGTCCTACAATTCCTTCCATAGAGTGCTTCATAAGGAGCCATTCCTATGCTGGCTTGAAAGCTATTATTATAAGCAAACTCTATTAAAGGAACATGAGATTCCCAACCTCCGCCAAAGTCAAGTACACACAGTCTTAATAAATCTTCAAGGGTTTGAATAGTCCGCTCTGATTGCCCATCAGTCTGGGGGTGGAAAGCTGTACTAAACTTCAACTTTGTGCCCATTGCCTCTTGGACTTTCTTCCAAAGTCTAGAAGTAAATCTACCATCTCGATCAGACACTATAGATTTAGGCACACCGTGTAAACGTACAATTTCAGCCACATACAACACTGCAAGCTTCTCAACTGAATCAGTCAATCGGATAGGCAAAAAGTGAGCAGACTTTGTAAGCCTATCTATGACTACCCAAATAGCATCATGACCCTTCCTAGATCTGGGTAAACCCGATACAAAATCCATAGCAATATCATCCCATTTCCACTCTGGAATAGATAGGGGCTGAAGTAATCCACTTGGTCTTTGATGTTCAGCTTTGACCAACTGACAAGTGGAACACTTGGAGACATAGTCAGCTACACTCCTCTTCATCCCAGGCCACCAAAATAAATCCTTGAGGTCTTGATACATCTTGTTACTACCAGGATGAATGGTATAACAAGAATGATGAGCTTCATAAAGAACATCCTTCCTCAAATCATCAACATTTGGCACACAAACCTTGCCCTTATATAGTAAAAGATCTTCATCCTCCATAGTAAAATCCTCCTCATGACTTGCCTTAACCAATTGAATGATTTTAACAAAGTCTGGATCTTTCAATAATGCTTCAGCTATCTTACTCTTCAAATCAGGTTGCACTGTCATCTGTCCTAACCATACACTCTGTAATATCAGAAATCTGCTCCAGGATCGTCCAGGACGATCTGGATCGTCCTGGGACGATCAGTTGTAAGTTTGCTCCAGAATTTGCCCAGATTGCTCCAGGTGATTTTCTGTAGGCATCGTCCAGGCCGATTGGAGACATCGGCCAGGCCGATTGGCACTGTAGAAAATATCGGCCAGACAAAAGCCCTGAGTGAAGGCCAGGACGATCCATTTGGTCGGATCGTCCCGGGACGATCTGGCGATCGGCCAGGCCGATCTGAGTATGTTTTAAGGGAAATCAGCTCATTTAAAGAGAGATAAAATAAAAATAAAATATCTGATTTTTCGTTCTGAGGAGAGAGAAAAAGAAAGAAATTGGAAAAGTTGATTTCGGGAAGACGCGGAGCCGTTTTCGTTCGAAGAGACTGTTGAGGAATTTGCTGTGCACGAGGTAAGGCACATTCCGACTTTCTCAATTTTCAGATCCGTCGAGTTTGGCGGTATTATCTGTCTGGAATTGATTTTTATTTGTGATTTTCGTCCATATCTTTTGATTGGTTCGGTTTTTACCGCGTAAGTTTCTGTATATCGTTGCCGTGCCGGGTGTGCACGTTTTGGCTATATTTTGAAGATTTTCGTCCGGGTATTTTTGATTCGACTGTATTTTTAGTCGACTGGATTTTTCTGTGAAATTGGAAATTATCTGTGCAGTAGAATAAATGTTCTGAATTGTTGATATCTGTATTCTGTGCGAATTTGGTGAATTTTGATTTTTAGGAAAATTGTGTAAATTCTGTATACTGCCGTTGTGCTGCCCGATTTTTTGGGTAATTTCTGATTTGTCCGGATTTTCTCTGAATTGATATGCTATCTGTATATGCTATGAAAAGGGAGTTATAAGGGGCCTGGATCCTATGAGATTCAGTTAGTGTCTGGGAAATCTGAAATGAGCTCAATATGAAATCTGATATCTGTTCTGTTCCGGATCCGAGGAAAATCTGTTTAGGTGCTATAAGCACTATATATGTATTCTGGTGCTATAAGCACATCTGTTCTGATTCTGGTGCCGTGAGCACAAAGGGAGGCATAAGGGGCCTGGATCCTATGAGATTCAGTCTGTGTCAGGGAATTTAGCTATGAATTACATAATATCTGATATGTGATATTCTGATATGATTCTGATACGATTTGTTCTGTTCTGATATGATCTGTACGATTCTGATTCTGTTATTTGATATGTCTGATTTGTTTTGTTTCTAATTTGATACGACTTCTATTTCCGTACATTTCCGTTTGATTTGATATCTGTCCGATTCTGTTCTGATTTTGTACGGATTTATCTGATGTGTTGGTTTTGCGATTCTGAGGATTTTGATTGGAGGTTTGTTGCTTTACTGAGCTGTTGAGCTCACCCTTGCTTTCTGGTGGATTTCAGGTTCTGGGAAAGGCAAGGAAGTCCAGGATTAGATTTCAGAGTCTGATTAGTATAGGTACTTTTGTACTTTTGATTTTTGTACAGTCATGGCTTTTCTGTTCTATCTTTCTTTCTGTTGAAAGCCATGTACTGTTCTGTAGATGATTATTTTGAGGAAATGAATTCAGATAGATGTTTTGTTCCGCTGCATTTGATGTTTTTAGTAGCTCTGTGTTTGTTTGTCTGTTGAATTAAATTCTTTGGCAGATTCAGTTCCGAACCAAATTCCAAAGCTAGATCCTGGTTAGTGCAGCTCTGTCGCGATCCGGCGCGGGCGGGATCCGTCTCGTCTCGGGTCGGGTCGTGACAAGCTTTTTTGGTATCAGAGCCAGGTTTTGGAATTTGAGAATTTTGTGAAATAGAGCTATAGGAAGTGATCAGTAAGTCTGTCTGGGGGGTAGTTTTGGTTTGTTCGGTTTTTTATTGTGTTGTTTTTGTGATAGTTTTCCGGATTTTCTGGATTTTTCTGTATGGATCAGCCAGACCCAGACATGACAGATGGTCAGAGTGCCGATCAGGCGGCACCAGTGGGGAGTACAGCCCCAGTGGTCGGTGCTGATACGCTCTCTCAGTTTGCTTCGCTGGTTGCTCAGATGATGAGCGAGACTCAGAGTAGAGCTTCTACTGTCAGATCTGATGACTTGGACAGACATTTGCAGTTATTTTTGAGATTGAAACCTCCGAGGTTTGAGGGAGCTGTTGAGCCCAGAGCTGCTGAGGAGTGGCTGAGGAGAGTGGAGAAGACCTTTGACGGGATGCAGTGTCCGTCAGACAGGAAGGTACCGTTGGCAGTTTTTCTGTTGGACGGAGAGGCTGAGCACTGGTGGGACGGCCAGCAGGCAGCCAGATTTCAGGGCAGACTGAACTCTTTGATTACTTGGGAAGAGTTCACTGAGGTATTCAGAGATTAGTTTATTCCTCCTTCGGCACGACAGCAGATGCAGGAGAACTTTCTGAGGCTTGTTCAGGGGAGCAAGACGGTAATGCAGTACGAGGCTGAGTTTACTGCATTAGCCAGGTACGCTCCGCAGCTGGTAAGCACTTCTGCTGAGAGGTGCTACAGATTTCTGAGAGGATTACGAAACATTTTGAGACAGCCCCTGATACCGTTCTGGATCACTGATTTCTCTGAGCTTGTGGAGCGAGCTCGTCTGATAGAGAACGATCTGTTGGCTACTCAGCAGCGGTGGACTACGAGTAGGAAGAGGTTTGGAGGCGAGGCTTCTGGCAGTGGTTCCTCTGGGAAGAGGAGATTTGTTTCTGGTTCTGGATCTGGAGATTCCAGGAGGAGCGGAGGGTCGTCTGGTACTGTTACCAGTACGACGAGTTCTGGATCAGTTAGTTCGGCACCTGTGTGCCAGAACTGTGGACGACGACACTTTGGCCAGTGCTACAGGATGGCTGGTATGTGCTTCCGATGTGGTCAGTCAGGACATCGGATTGCGGAGTGTCCATAGATGGGATTTGATCAGCGATCTGAGGGCTTCGTCAGACCTGTTGGTTCAGCAGCAGAAAGACCGAGGACTGTTCCTCCACGCCCTGAGGGATTTGCTGGTAGAGGTGGTGGACCTAGTTCTGGACCACGGAGACCACCTACGGTTCAGAGGGAGCAGAGTAGTTCTGTTGCTTCAGCTCCTGTTCCAGTTCAGCTCCGAGTTTACAGTCTGAGTCAGCAGGAGGCTCGAGATGCGCCAGATGTTGTGACAGGTACGATTTACATTTCTGATCAGCCCTGTCGTGTTTTGTTTGACTCTGGAGCGAGTCATTCTTTTCTGTCCGAGCACTGTTTTGAGATTTTACATTTGGATTCGATGGTTTTACCGGTTTCTTTGTCTGTGATTTTACCGGCTGGGAATCCTTTGATTGCTCGGCAGTTTTGTTTGTGTGAGATCGAGATTGCTGGCAAGAAGCTGAAATCAAGTTTGATTCGGTTGCCGATTTCATCGTATGATGTGATTCTGGGCATGGATTGGTTGAGTCAGTATGAAGCCCAGATAGACTGTCTGAAGAAACAAGTGAGTTTGCTTATGGCTGGAGAGAGAGTTGTATTTCAGGGATTACGAGGTGTTCTCTCCAGTCTGGTTTCTGTATTGGAAGTGAGCAGAATGTGGAAGAAGGGATGTCCAGTATTTTTGGCTTCGGTGCGGGATTTGAACCTGGAGGTTGGTTCTGTTTCTGAGATCCCAGTGGTACGGGAGTTTGCTGATGTTTTTCCTGAGGAGTTGGTTGGTTTACCTCCAGATAGAGATGTGGAGTTCTCTATCGATGTTTTTCCGGGTACCGCTCCGATATCAAAAGCTCCGTACAGGATGGCACCGAAAGAACTTTCAGAGTTGAAAGTTCAGCTTCAGGAGTTGGTTGACAGAGGTTTTGTACGTCCTAGTGTTTCACCGTGGGGAGCACCTGTTCTGTTTGTGAAGAAGAAGGACGGTACACTCCGTATGTGTATTGATTACAGAGATTTGAACAAGGTCACGATCAAGAACAAGTATCCTTTGCCTCGGATTGATGACTTGTTTGATCAGCTTTCCGGATCTTCGGTATTTTCGAAGATTGATTTGCGATCCGGATACTATCAGGTGAAGGTAAAGGAAGGTGATGTTGTGAAGACTGCTTTCAGTACTCGGTACGGGCACTACGAGTTCTTGGTTATGCCTTTTGGGGTAACCAACGCGCCCGCTATTTTCATGGATCTGATGAACCGAGTATTCAGGGAGTATTTGGATCAGTTTGTGATCGTCTTTATCGACGATATTCTGGTATATTCTGCATCTGAGGATGATCATGCCAGACATTTGAGAATTGTATTGGAGACTCTGAGGCGGCATCAGCTGTATGCCAAGTTCTCCAAGTGTGAATTCTGGCTGAAGAGCATTTCTTTTCTGGGGCATGTGATTAGCGGAGAAGGCATTTCTGTAGATCCCCAGAAGATTCAGGCTGTTGCTGATTGGCCAAGGCCGACTACGGTATTTGAGGTACGTAGTTTCTTGGGCATGGCCGGGTATTACAGGAAGTTTGTGAAAGGATTTTCACAGATTTCGACGTCGCTGACGAGACTGACTCAGAAGTCAGTTCCTTTTGTTTAGACACCGGAGTGTGAAGCTAGTTTTCAGAGATTGAAGGATTGTTTGACTTCAGCTCCAGTGTTAGCACTTCCGTCAGGTACGGAAGGTTTTCAGGTGTTCAGTGATGCTTCACTGAAAGGACTAGGATGTGTCCTGATGCAGCATGGTCAGGTAATTGCTTATGCTTCGAGACAGTTGAAACCACATGAGAAAAATTACCCGACACATGATTTGGAGTTAGCTGCAGTGGTATTTGCTTTGAAGATTTGGCGTCATTACCTGTATGGCGTCAGATGTGAGATTTTCACTGATCATAAGAGCCTGAAGTATATTTTTACTCAGAAGGATCTGAATCTGAGACAGAGAAGGTGGCTCGAGTTGATCAAGGACTATGATTTGACTATTCAGTATCAGCCTGGAAAGGCGAATGTGGTAGCGGACGCTCTGAGCAGGAAGTCTTCTGGATTATCAGGTTTGCAGTTTACTTGTGATGACTTTCTGATTCGTAATTTGAAGAGATTGCAGTTGGAGGTGATTGCCTCCAGTGATTTGGAGTTGGCTCAGATGAGTATTCAGTCTTCTTTGGAAGCACGGATTCAAGAAGCCCAGAAGTCAGATTCTGATTATTCGAAGTTGATTGCACAGATTGGATCTGGTAAGACTCCTGAACTTCGAATTTCTGATTCTGGTGCTGTTTTCTGTAAGAACAGGTTGTGGGTACCTGTGTTTGGAGATTTGAGGCAGGAGATTCTGTATGAATCTCATCATTCAGGCTACACTGTTCATCCAGGCAGTGGTAAGATGTACGCTGATATGAAGCTTTTGTTCTGGTGGCCTAGGATGAAGAAAGATGTGGCGGAGTTTGTGTCGAGATGCGAAGCCTGTCAGTTGGTGAAGGCAGAGCATCAGCGACCAGGTGGACTGTTGCAGTCGTTGCCTATCCCTGAGTGGAAATGGGAGGAGGTAACGATGGATTTTGCGATGGATTTTCCTCGATCTAGACAAGGACATGATGTCATTTGGGTAGTTGTAGATCGATTGACAAAATTAGCCCATTTTCTTCCGATCAGACAGACGGATTCAGTTGATCGCTTGGCACAGATATATGTGAAAGAGATTGTCAGATTGCACGGTGTGCCTCGTGTGATTGTATCTGATCGAGATGGACGTTTTACTTCCAGACTTTGGAAAGGCATTCAGCAAGGCTTGGGTACGAAACTGCATTTCAGTACAGCCTTTCATCCTCAGACAGATGGACAGTTTGAGAGGACTATTCAGGTACTGGAAGATCTGTTGAGGCTTTGTGTTCTGGACTTTAGCGGAAGCTGGGAAGATCATATTCCGCTGATTGAGTTTGCTTATAACAACAGTTTTCAGTCCAGTATCGGTATGGCACCGTACGAAGCTTTGTATGGCAGGAAGTGCCGTACTCCTTTGACTCTGACGGAGGTCGGAGATAGGCAGGCTTTGGGAGTCACTTTTGCTGATGAAACTGCTCAGAAGATCAATTTGATAAGAGAAAGATTGAAAGCTGCTCAAGACCGTCAGCAGAAGTATTACAATCAGAAGCACAGGTTTGTTGAGTTTCAAATTGGTGACTTTGCGTATGTCAAAGTCAGCCCGATGAAAGGTATGAGCAGATTTGGTCAGGTAAGCAAGCTTAGTTTAAGGTATGTTGGACCGTTTGAGATTTTGGAAAGGATTGGAAAAGTTGCTTACAAGTTATTACTTTCTGACTCTATGCCTGATGTGCATAATGTGTTTCATGTATCCACTCTGAGGAAGTGGGTTTCAGACTCTGGGAAGAAGGTATCAGCTGATGAGGTTGAGATTCAGGAGAATTTGGCGTACAAGGAAGAGCCAGAGTTGATTTTGGCGTACGACGTCCGAAAGTTAAGAAATAAAGAGATTCCGATGGTTAAAGTCCAGTGGAAGCACCGGACTGCACGGGAAGCGACTTGGGAGAAGGAGTCTGACATGAGACAGTCGTACCCGTACTTGTTTTGACTGAGTTTGGACTGGATAATGTCGAGGACGACATTTTTCTGAGTTGGGGAGATTGTAATATCAGAAATCTGCTCCAGGATCGTCCAGGACGATCTGGATCGTCCTGGGACGATCAGTTGTAAGTTTGCTCCAGAATTTGCCCAGATTGCTCCAGGTGATTTTCTGTAGGCATCGTCCAGGCCGATTGGAAACATCGGCCAGGCCGATTGGCACTGTAGAAAATATCGGCCAGACAACAGCCCTGAGTGAAGGCCAGGACGATCCATTTGGTCGGATCGTCCCGGGACGATCTGGCGATCGGCCAGGCCGATCTGAGTATGTTTTAAGGGAAATCAGCTCATTTGAAGAGAGAGAAAATAAAAATAAAATATCTAATTTTTCGTTCTGAGGAGAGAGAAAAAGAAAGAAATTGGAAAAGTTGATTTCTGGAAGACGCGGAGCCGTTTTCGTTCGAAGAGACTGTTGAGGAATTTGCTGTGCACGAGGTAAGGCACATTCCGACTTTCTCAATTTTCAGAACCGTCGAGTTTGGCGGTATTATCTGTCCGGAATTGATTTTTATTTGTGATTTTCGTCCGTATCTTTTGATTGGTTCAGTTTTTACCGCGTAAGTTTCTGTATATCGTTGCCGTGCCGGGTGTGCACGTTTTGACTATATTTTGAAGATTTTCGTCCGGGTATTTTTGATTCGACTGTATTTTTAGTCGACTGGATTTTTCTGTGAAATTGGAAATTATCTGTGCAGTAGAATAAATGTTCTGAATTGTTGATATCTGTATTCTGTGCGAATTTGGTGAATTTTGATTTTCAGGAAAATTGTGTAAATTCTGTATACTGCCGTTGTGCTGCCCGATTTTTTGGGTAATTTCTGATTTGTCCGGATTTTCTCTGAATTGATATGCTATCTGTATATGATATGAAAAGGGAGTTATAAGGGGCCTGGATCCTATGAGATTCAGTTAGTGTCTGGGAAATCTGAAATGAGCTCAATATGAAATCTGATATCTGTTCTGTTCCGGATCCGAGGAAAATCTGTTTAGGTGCTATAAGCACTATATATGTATTCTGGTGCTATAAGCACATCTGTTCTGATTCTGGTGCCGTGAGCACAAAGGGAGGCATAAGGGGCCTGGATCCTATGAGATTCAGTCTGTGTCAGAGAATTTAGCTATGAATTACATAATATCTGATATGTGATATTCTGATATGATTCTGATACGATTTGTTCTGTTCTGATATGATCTGTACGATTCTGATTCTGTTATTTGATATGTCTGATTTGTTCTGTTTCTGATTTGATACGACTTCTGTTTCCGTACATTTCCGTTTGATTTGATATCTGTCCGATTCTGTTCTGATTTTGTACGGATTTATCTGATGTGTTGGTTTTGCGATTCTGAGGATTTTGATTAGAGGTTTGTTGCTTTACTGAGCTGTTGAGCTCACCCTTGCTTTCTGGTGGATTTCAGGTTCTGGGAAAGGCAAGGAAGTCCAGGATTAGATTTCAGAGTCTGATCAGTATAGGTACTTTTGTACTTTTGATTTTTGTACAGTCATGGCTTTTCTGTTCTGTCTTTCTTTCTGTTGAAAGCCGTGTACTGTTCTGTAGATGATTATTTTGAGGAAATGAATTCAGATAAATGTTTTGTTCCGCTGCATTTGATGTTTTTAGTAGCTCTGTGTTTGTTTGTCTGTTGAATTAAATTCTTTGGCAGATTCAGTTCCGAACCAAATTCCAAAGCTAGATCCTGGTTAGTGCAGCTCCGTCGCGATCCGGCGCGGGCGGGATCCGTCTCGTCTCGGGTCGGGTCGTGACACACTCCCTGTAGTAGGAAGTAACACGGACAACTCTAAACGTTCCATCTCATCAATTAACTTCTCCTGTTGAGTCAATAAACAATTTACCTTCACAGGCATCTTCCTACTTAAAGCATCAGCAACAGTATTTGCTCTTCCTGGATGATATTGAATATCCAAATCATAATCATTTAACAATTCCATCAATCTCCTCTGTCTTAAATTTAACTCCTTCTGGGAAAAGATATACTTTAAATTTTGGTGATCTGTGAACACTTCACACCGCACACCGTATAGGTAGTGTCTCCAAATCTTCAAGGCAAAAATTACAGCGGCAAGCTCTAGATCGTGGGTTGGGTAGTTCTTCTCATGATTTTTCAATTGCCTAGAGGCATAGGCAACTACCTTCCCATGCTGCATCAGAACGCATCCTAAACCCCTTAGAGATGCATCACTAAAAATCTGAAAACCATCACTGCCTGAAGGGATAATAAGAATCGGTGCAGTCATCAAACGAGTCTTCAACTCTTGAAAAGTTTCCTCACAAAGACTGCTCCACTCAAATTTAACTGCCTTCTGAGTCAATCTACTCAAGGGTGCAGAAATCTTAGAAAACCCCTCTACGAATCTTCTGTAGTAACCAGCTAGCCCAAGAAAACTCCATACCTCTGTCACTGTCGTAGGTCTAGGCCACTCAGCTATAGCCTGCACCTTATGCTAGTCCACAGAAATGCCGTCTCCACTAATCACATGACCCAAAAATGCTACACTCCTCAGCCAAAACTCGCACTTGGAGAATTTGGCGTACAGTTCATTGCTTCTTAGAGTATGTAACACTGCTTGAAGATGACGTGCATGTAGCTCTTCATTATAAGAATAAATCAGAATGTCATCTATGAAGACAATGACAAAACTATCAAGCATCGGTTTAAAGACCCGATTCATTAAATCCATAAAGGCAGCTGGGGCATTCGTTAGCCCGAAAGGTAACACTGTAAACTCGTAGTGTCCATACCTTGAGCTAAACGCTGTCTTAGGGATGTCTTCCTCCTTAATCCTCAATTGATAGTAACCAGACCTTAAATCAATCTTAGAAAAGACTGTAGCTCCTTCTAGCTGATCGAACAAGTCATCTATCCTCGGTAGTGGATACTTGTTCTTAACAGTAAGCTTGTTCAACTCCCTGTAATCGATACAAAGCCGCATACTACCATCCTTCTTCTTAACAAAAAGAACGGGTGCTCCCCAAGGTGAGGTGCTCGGTCGAATAAACCCCTTCTCCAACAGCTCTTGTAATTGTGACTTCAACTCCTGAAGTTCCTTAATCGCCATACGGTAAGGTGCTTGAAACAGACTCAGCACCAGGTACAAGATCAATTGAGAAATCAATCTCTCTTACCGGAGGCATTCCAGGTAATACTTCAGGGAACACATCAGGAAAGTCTTGTACTACAGCAATCTCCATCAATTCTGGTATTTGCTTCGAAATGTCCCTTACATGAGCTAAGAAGCTTGGATACCCCTTCATAATTAAACTGCAAGCTTTCATAGATGAAATAATCATAGAAGAGATACCTTTATCACCTTGAAAGACAAGCTTCTCTCCTCCAGGAAGCCTGATCTTCACTACCTTCTTATTACAGTCTATAGAGATGAACTGGTTAGACATCCAATCCATCCCTAAAATCACATCAAATTCCTTAAGAGGTAGTACAATCAACTCAACCTCAAAATCCTTCTCACATAAAGAAAGCAGGGGTGAACACATACTTGAAGCAATCATGCTAGACCCATCCGGTAACACTACTGACAATGTAGTGGGCACACTATGGATATTCAATGCATGCTTCATAACAAACTCCTGACTAATGAATGAATGCGATGCACCGGTATCAAAAAGCACTCTACTAGGTACACATTGAACATAAATAATACCTGTGATCACATCAGGAGACTCCTTGGCTTCTTGCTGCGTGATAGCATAAACCCTCGGCTGCACAACAGGTCTCGTAGCCGGATAACCAGGTACTGAAGCCGATGCAGTGGACTCCTTAGCTCTGGGTCTTCCAACTGTAGGCTGTCTCCCAACACTCTGCTGAGGTGGAGGAGCACTAGACCTCCCCTCCCTTTGACCCCTTGGGCAATTTCTAGCCATGTGCCCAGGCTGATGGCACATATAACAAACATTGGAGCCAGATAAACATTCTCCTCTATGAGTCCTGCCACACTTGTTACAAGCTCTACTACTGAAAGAACTCCCACTGCTGTCAGATCTACCCTTCTTCACACTAGGCCCACTAGAATGCATCTGAAAACTCTTGGTTCTTTCAAAACCCCTCTTCTTCTGAAGGAAATCTCTCCTCTTTTGAGTAGCCTGAAAGTCAATCTCTATCTTTCTTGTTTTTCCAACCACATCAGAATAGTCATCAAAACTAAAAGGGATCAGTGGCTGACGAATAGCATCATGAAGTCCTGCCAAAAATCTCTGACACTTCTCCTCAGTACTTGGAATAATCTGGGGTGCATATCGAGACAACATGGTAAATTCGGCTTCATATTGCATAACAGTCTTCTCTCCTTGCACCAATCTAATGAAACGCTCCTGCATCTGCCTCCTTGCATAAAGAGGCACAAACCAGTCTCTAAAGACTCCAACAAAATCCTCCCATAGGATCTGAGATGCATCACGGCCACTATACTTTTCTAACATCAGTCCTCTCCACCATCTTTCTGCTTCGCCATCCAGAGCAAAGGTGGCTAGGGTCACCCTTCTATCTGCTGGACAGTGCATGCTCTCCAAAATTTTCTCCACCCTTAAAAGCCAATTTTCTGCATCTATGGGCTCTCCTGCTCCCGTAAAGAGTGGTGGTCGCATGTCCTGAAATATCTTCAAATGTTTATCCACTAAAGTCTCTTTAGGTGTCTCCTTCTAAAAGCTAGGCTGTGGCTGCTCCTGAGAACGCTGGATCAACTGTGTCACAGCCATCATCATCTGAGTGAAGGCATCCATACTAGTACTGCTACTCCCACCAGGAGGCGGTATCATAAAAGGAACACCACTAACACCACCAGGGGGTGTAATAGCTGGAACAACTGGAACTTCCCTTCCAGTCTGCTCAGTGTTGCCATCAGTACTGCCAACAGTGGCATCACGCTCTTGATCCATAGCATCAGTACTGCCATCAGTGGCATCACGCTCCTGATCCATAGCCCTAAACAATGAAAGTAACCCAAATTAATTAACTCCTAAAACAAACGTCCTATAAACGTATGTTTCCTATGATTCATATATCATCCTAATGGCGCTTGTATTGATTCATATCTTAACTTAGCTCTGATACCACTCTTGTCACGATCCGGCCCGGTTAGCTCGTAGATACGAGGCGGGAACAAGATCGGACATGTAATAAAATTAACTAATCATTCTTCTTAACAAAAATATAACTATTCATTGAACTCATCATTTACAAAAAGCGCATCTAAATCTTTTCTAATTTCATTCCAAAAAGAGTTTTCAAAATATACAAGATGGCTAACTATAATTTAAACATGCTAGGATAAGCCATCCAAAAGATAGGAAGTAAAACAAGTAAAACTACTAAAATGAACCTGTCACCCGGAGTACGACGACTATAAGTGAACCTTGGGTTTTCAGCCATCTCTCCTACTAGGTTCTCCTGAAAAATTTCCCAAAACTAGGGAGTGAGCTACGCTCAGTAATTGACAATATGGCTAAGTTGGTGAACATGTGAAATAAACAACTCATGCATGTGAAATAAACAACTCATGAACTAATAGATTACTTAATGCATGTGAACCATGATATGCTTGACATTAGAGAACATGAAATACTCGTATATATGTTATTTCATAATGTATACATCCGTCCCGGAGTACCGAATTGTACTGATCAGGTACACATCGTTTATGGCCATTCATTTCCATTCATTTGCATTTCATTATATATTGCCTCAAAGGCCGTCTTTGCTCAAAGAGCCCCTTCTTGGTACTCCGTCATCAACATACAAGTAATATAGCATGATTATGATAGAAATTTTCATGTGACAGTCTATAACCATTTCATGACTATGATAAATGATTTCAACCATGATAAAATAATTTCATAAGATACTAAAAGAACTCTTTCGTGCTTTGACATAAGAAACATACTTTGACATAAGAAACATGCTTTGACATAAGAAATATGCTTAGTTCGTGGCTTGATATAAAAGCTTTAACAAACATGCTCACTTCCATAGCCAATAAAGTCATTCACCTCAAAGAATTTGTGCTTAGAAAGTTTCCCGCACAAGTCCTCGCCTTCTTAATTTCAACCTAAAGGAAAAATAAGATCTTTAAATCTCTATGACCTTAATTAACTCAACACAATGCTTAATTTTTATTTAATTATATTATGATTTTCGGATTTAATAATTTCTCAAAATTTAACTTTCCAAAATGACTAATTTCCTCCCTTAAAACATGCCAAAATTTCCCCTTCATCTTTTTCATAATTAATATTTAATTATTTTCGGATTTATAATAATTAAAATTAAGAAAAATATTTTTTTCTCTCCAATTTAACATTAGAGCACTCCTTAAGCCCTTAGGAACTAAGTTAGGACACATGCAACCTATAAAACTTAGGTTTGGAAAAACCCTAGGCATTCTCAATTGATTTTCCATTCAATTTCTTGTAAAAAATTAAAATCTTGCTACCTAAAGCTTGCCTTACACTCCTCTATCAAATCCTCCCAAAATTTTCAACAAAAGAGAAACCCTAATTTTCGGATTTCCTAGGTTTTCCCTAAAAAAAATCATCTTGAAATTTCACTAAAATACTTTCCTATGCAAACCTAAAGGTTTGCTAAGAAACAATCAAGAAAAAAACCAAACCCTAATATCTTTCTTTCAATAAAACTTAAAAAAAAACTCAAAGGAATGAAGGGAAACCTACCCCAAGTCTTCCTCTTGCTTTTCCCCAATGAATCTCACCGGAAATCTCGCCGGAATAGCCGCTCGGGATGAAGTTCCGCCGCTCCTCTCTCTCCCGTCGCCCCTTTCTCTCGTTCGGCCGAAGGAAACGAAACAAGGGACCGAATGTTTCGGTCCCTTAGGCATGAAATGGACTTAAGTAATTTCTATATAGCATTTTTATGCATGTTCCCTTAACCCTAACATTTTCTTTAAGACTTAGAAGGGCAAAATAGGAACTTTGGGAAAAATTTTACTTAAACTAGCTTCGACAATTTATATCTTCCAAACTGAGCGAAATTAAATATAAGTTCTTTATATCATTTCGCTCGAAATTTCGAGACGAATCTAACAAAATTTATTTCGTCGAATTCCGACAACGTCGAAATTTCACTTAAGTTCGTCGCGACGCATCGATATGCGTGCGACGCACTCAATTGACGAATTTCGGGTTTTACAATAAGCCTCATTTCTAGTGTTGTCTCTCCCACATGAAGAAATATTCTTCTTTCCTATACATCAACCTTAGAACCTAGGAAGCTTTGAGAACCTTGGCATGTACCACTACACAATACTATAAGTCTAATTTAGGTTTCTCCCTCATATTATAGTGTAGTGTACTTATCCTCTATCAACTTTGGACTACATCCATGAGCTTGGTCTGTGAGGTCCTCTTGGTTGAGGTAACTCATAATTGCTAACAAAGATCCTAAGGTCACCACACTACTAAGTAGACTAAAGGAATCGATGAACTTGAGATGATAGAACTAGGGGATCATGATCAGGGGTGTCATACCCACTTGATAGGATAGTTCTCACTTTCTTATCATTCTCTCATTCTAAATTTTACCTTAATAGACCTACATCAATCATCCATGATTTGAACACAAGTATTAACTCTTAAATTAAGAGTGTTCTCGAACACATTCGAAACATAATTAATCTTAGAAGCTTGCTCCTTTGAGAATCCTTGACCCCTCATAATTAAAATAGATTATATTTGGAGCCCATTTCTTATAGAAAAAAGTTTCCAGGATATACAATTAGTTTGCCTTGTATTGATCCCAACGGGACTATATAGTACATTGATTAACTGCAATATGCCATTAACTATAATGTAGTAGGTGCCATTTAATTCACACATTTACACACCAAAAATTATTGATATTTCCAAAAAAGGAATAATAACTTGTACTAAATGTATGACTTGAAGAGTCACCAACTCAATTTGAGGCTAAATAAGCATGAAGGTGAATATGTTTATGATGACTTGGTGATCCAAATTATATAGTTCCTTATAGATACCACAATATATCTATTAGCTATTGAAACTATGTGTTCAAAGGATGGTTCTTTTCATAGCTTAATTACTCGACTATAAACATTATATACGATTATGTATTGAAAAGAGCCTTTAAAAAAAACATAGAGGGAGTGGGATTGTGAAATGGTAGTTGTAACTCATGGGAGGTTGTAGATTTTATTGGGTTTTAATTTTGGATCACTTTAGAATTATCCATAATGGTTCAATGCAAAATACTGAATACATCTTGAGTTGGGTTTTTAAGTGAATGCCATAATAATATACATGATATTTTTGTGATTGTAGAGAAGGGACAGGTTGATTGTACATTTTGTTAAATCATTTTTATCAATGTTGTGAAAATCAAACCAAACAACGAACCAGATCGAAGAATAAGAGGTTCACGGTTCGATGATTCAATCGGAGTTGAATCGGAGTTAAACCAGATGATGTAATAAATACTAAATTATTAAAATGTAATATAAATTACGTAATAATTGCAATTTTAACAAAGAATACACAACTATTTTGATTAAATCTCATGAACAAGTTCAATTAAAGCTAAACATAAAGCCTATTAAAAAGCTCGATTAACCATTAATGTGAATATAAGTATGTGTGTATTATAAATATAATTATAGGCATATTAAATATGTTTTAAAATAAAAAAATGTTTAATAATATATGTTTAAATATATATAATTTTTAGTAAGCATAATAATATAACATTTAATATACTATATCAATTTTATAATATAAAAAATTTATGTTCCTAACTTCTATAAATTATATGCATTCTCAGCTTAAATTTATAACATAAGGAATTTCATAGTTCAACACTTTAACTCTCATGGAGAATTCTCACAAATTTTTAGTTCCACGTTATAGGAGAATTTAAAATGGTTCTTTTTATATAGGGTAAAACCCAAACCACAAGTAACAAATAAAGTTGCATAATCCAACAAGTTGGCAACTACTTAAATTTATTTGTATATATGAATACAAATATAAATTTAAAATTTCAAAAAAGTAATTAAATAAAAAAATTAATATTAAAATTTATTTAAATAAAATTTAATATATATTGAATAGGCCGGTTCAACAATTTTTTGGTTGAACCTCCGGTTCCTTGAGAATCCAATTATCTAATTGAATCAAACCAACAACTTGACCGGTTCATGATTGAATTGGCCGATCCAACTCGGTTTTAAAAATATTAATTTTTATCGAGGGGCGTATGGACAAGTAAGCTAATGAGAAATGCCAAAGTTATTAAGAATGATAAGAAAGTTGGAATTGCAATATTCACCCTGACAAACCACCCATATTATTTTGATTTTTTGATTGAAATGGTTTTAAAATGGAGGTTTTAAATGCATGGATGATTGGTAGTTTGTGCTTTAAATTTTATTGGATAAACCCCTCTCTAACAAGAATAATCATTAACAAATAAATTATAATAGCGATAGCCTTGTTGGATTATGTCGGGTAAGGTTCCCGTACATCTCTATAAATGAGTTTTAAGTGGAGTAGAGCTTCTAGTTATACAAATATAAAAGGACAATCTATTTCCTTCAGCAAAATTACAGACAATATATGAAAAGACTTAGAAGAAAAACTTAACTTGGAAATTACTTATGATAAGATGGAGAGAGTTACTATAGTAGAATTGCCTAGCTATTGTTGCCACACATTTGAATTGGAGTATGTGGAGGGTAAAGCATGACAAATGGAGTTTTTCGTACTATGAGGAAAAAAATCGTATGTCATACATGCAATTACAACAATGTCATTGTAGTAATTGAAATTGGTCTTTCGGACCTTAATGGTGCAACCAAAAGAGTCAATTGAAACATAAAATAATAATTAGCAATAATTTTTTTGGATTGAAAGTAGATTGTAGGGATTCTTATGAATATAAAGAAGTTGTGGGAGAAGGAGCTTACAAGTAGGAGTTGGTAGGAGGCCATGATCAATTTGAGTAATGGAGAGCATTTTTCCATTGCTACTTGTAACTTGCTGATTGATTTGGTAGCTTTATGGATATGTGAGTTGATTCAGGTCTATGGCCTAGCGAATGGAATTGGATGATAACTTGAATCAATGTGATACCAACACTTAACATTTAAGCCTCCAATTTTAAAGAAAAATTAACATTTAGTGGGGATTTAATCTTTTTTTTTTTCTTTTTTTTTTGTTATTTTTTTTCTTTCTTTTCTTCCTCTTCTTTTCTCCTTGAGTTCAAGGGGATTAAATTTTAATCATTCTCTACTAGGAGCTTGAAAGATTTGCATGACTCTATTAGATTTTAATACTCAGTGGGGTTAAAACTTTGTTGACTTATTCTCTCATGACCCACTCCACAAGTAGAGAGAGCTTGCTTAAATGATATTCCATTTTTAGAACTTTGTTTGATTAATTTAAAAGTTTTGTCAAATCAGATTTGAGTTTTGTTCACAATTTTATCCGAAACTAGTTTGAATTATGCTTAAATTATGTGTTGAGCAAATGTTGTAATACTATGTAATTGTTACTAATTTTATTCATAATATATTTTAATAAATAGTTTATGAATAATAAAGGAGACATTTTGATTCAAAATAAATTTTATTACATTTTTAAAAAGGGATTTTTACATGTTTAACACCTAAAACTATTCTATTTACATATCTAACACCTAAACATTAATATTTACTTATCTACCACCTAAAAACCCTTCCTCTCATCTACACTACCACTCCGTTAAACATCCCGTCAAACAGATTCGCAATATGGAAAACAAGAAACATAGAGACAGACAGAGAGTAAGTTCATTCACTCGCGCTCTGGTTCTCCCTTCCATGGAATTCTTCGGCCTTCTTAGATACTAGAGATGTGGAACTGGTGGGTCTTCGTTGGCCGCCAACATGTCAGCCGCAAAGGCAATGACATTGTTGGAGCCAGTGGTGGACGACAAAGAGATTGATGATGAGGGGCCCTTATTCGACCATGAGTTTGCGACCTCCGACGACACAAACTATTTCCACCTCCGACGACATCTTCTTTAAAGAAAGCTCACACCGTAGTAATGGTCATCGGGGATAGCGATCAGTGTTAACACTCTCCACTAAAGCCTCTTCCTATGCAATGGCTTGGATAGAATTCAAGCACCACCTCCTCATTCTGTTGGCATATAGAAAGCTACTGTTTTCAACTGTTCCTCAAGTCTATTGTAATCGATCGAGCATTTTACATATAGAAAGTTATAGTTTATATTTTACTCTCTCTCTCTGCTTTCTGCTTTCTATTGTTCTTGGCTGATTCATCTCATTCAGCAATTCAACAAGCAAAAGCAGAGAAAATAACCAGGGAGCTAGGAAATGAAATTGATTTCAATTCATTTTCATACACTATATGCTAATAGGGCTTGAATTCAATAACAGCTTGTATACGAGAATCAAACAACAGATGATGAGGAGGAGAAAGAGAAACGGCCAAGAAATTCAATTGTGCGCACAAATTTTGATTCAAATTAAATGTGAGGAAGATTATGCCGGGGCGGTGATGGACGAGAAGGAGAATTACATTGAATTCAGAGCTTTCGTTAAATCCGATTCCTCTCCTCTATAATCTCTCTCGCCCATAATCGATGGCAGCGACCGCGGCGGACGGAAGGAGGTGGCTAATGGATTGGACTCGAGGCCGATATTTGTTATTTGTGGATATAGATCTTAATTTCTAGTATAGTGCTATTATATTTGCGGAAGAATGTAAAATATCTATCGTAAGGAAAATAGAGCAAAGAGGAAGAAGATGAATAGTAGAGAGCATATGCGGAAGCAATTTAGGAGGCTCCACTTGCAAACCTCGCTGACCAATAGCGGGATTTTTTCATGGGTTGTAACAGAGTGGTATAATAGATGAAACGGTGGGTCTTAGATGGTATATCAGTAAATACAAAATTTTAGATGTTGAATATGTATTTACAATACTTTGAAGTGTTATGTATGTAAAAATCCCTTTTAAAAAATAAAAGCATTTAATCAATTATGACTATCATCCTAGTATAAGTGTATAACTCAAATCCACCTAATAAAAGTCTAATCAAATAATCCAGACACTCGCGCGCATATCTTCAACTCCGAAGTGCAGTAGTGAAAATTTTGTCCGGCGAAGCCCCTCTTGTCCTCAATCGGCAGCCTGAAGTCGAGTCCTCCCCTTCCCGATGACGACGATCCGCAGATTTTGCTGCGAAGATCTCCTCCATTTCGCGCCCGTCAACTTCGATCACCTCACCGAGACCGTTAGCTCCCTCGCTCTTGAGTTTTTCTCTTTTTTTCTTCTATTTCAACCATGCATTGACAGTTACTCATCTCCCTCCCGCACTTGTTGACAGTTCAACATGTCCTTCTATATGTCTTACCTAGCTCGATGGCCCGACTACTTCCACGTCGCAGAGGCACCTGGCAATCGAATCATGGGTTACAGTAAGCGCTCGCAATAGACCCTCTATCGCTTCCCTATTTGGTCGCATATTCTATATTTAATTTCTTCATTTAATTGATTTGGGGATTGATGTAGGATTTAGCATAGGATTCCCCAAACTCTAATCGATTTAGTGGTAGAATTAGGCATCGCGTACTTTTGTTTATTTATTTTCGTTCTGATTACAAACTAGCAGATATGTGGAGTTGGGGCAATGGATAGAACATCTGCTTAGAATAAAGTGCTTGCTTGCTGAACTTATTAACGTTTTGAGAACTCATCGATCTAATGTTGTCCGTGCAGTAATACCGATATCTTGCTATAAGTTTGGGTTGAGTCTTAGGAGATTAGTAAATATATACCTGCACGGAGGTTAGACAAGCAAGGAAGCAGAAAGCGGAAAACAGAGAGAAGGGATTTCTGTAGCATCTTGAGTATATTAACCAACAGTCGTTTTACATAAGGCAGTATATACAGGAGTGTAATCATGTGAAAGTAAAACAGAAATGTTAGCCGTCGTTGGATGACAGACTGAGCCAGCAGAGAATGTGGAGCTCTCTGTGAAGTGGCTGGAGCAGGTGGTCCACTAGTGGTTTGTTGCCTCATTGTAGGTGCTCTAACAATCCCCCACAAATTAAGCATCCAATGGTTGGATGGTTAATTTGGTCCGCCGCTGATGAAATCGGGATGAGGACAGTAGTTTAGTTAGGATGTCTGTCGGCTGATCTAAGGAATTGATGTGGAGAATGGCAATTGCATTGGATTTGATATGCTCACTTATAAAATGATAGTCAATCTTTGTGTTTAGTTCTGTCGTGAAAGATGGGATTTTTAGCCAGTGCCATCGCCGAAGTGTTTTCACAGTGAATTAGAGTGGGATCTAATTGGTTTGCTTGAAATTCAGCTAGAAGTCTTCTCAACTAGACGACGTCCGATGCGACAAATGAGAGAGCATGTTATTTAGGTTCAATGGAGGATTTGACGACCGTTACCTTCTTTTTGACGTGCCATGAGATGAGGTTATTTCCTAGGAAAGAACAGAAGATTGTGATTGATTTTCAATCAGATCGGTCGGTTGCCCAATCCGCATCCATATAGGCGCAAAGCGGTAGATCTCCTGTAGTGAAAGGAAGACCAAAATGTTGTGTACTATGAATGTAGCGGAGAAGACGCTTGAGAGACTGGTAGTGCTGATTGGTGGAGTTATGCATGTGTTGGCAAATCTGGTTTGTGGCAAAAGCAATGTCGGCCCTGGTTACAGCAAGGTACTGAAGTGAGCCGACTAACTTGGAATAAAGGGAGGATTGAAAAATGGTTGATCAGAAAGTTGAGAGTGGGATGTTTTAAGGGCCATAGACGTTGGTGCAGGTTTGCATTATGAAAAACCGGCAGCATGGAGTAGGTCACGTGCAAAAGGTGATTGGTGGAGAAAAAGACATGCTTCAGTGTGCTGAACTTGAATGCCTAGGAATAACATGGAAATTGTTCCCATCTTTTTGAGTGAAAATTAAGACTGCAACTTGGGCAAGTATTGGTGTTGGAGGGTGAAGATTGAGCATTGGTGAACTGAGGTTGGGATGAGACTCCACGGCTCCGATTAGAGACATTACTTCTGCCGTGAGCATATCTGTTGCGACTGGAGTAGAGTGCGAGATTCTCAGTTGTGGGTAGGTTGTCTTTTTTAATCTCGTTGTTGATATTGATATCCTTGCTGCAGAGAAGCGAATAGAGAATGTCTAGGCTAATGGGTTGTAGGGAAGTGCGAATGGAGGTTTTGAAAGAGTTGTAGGTGGGCGGTAGACCGTTGAGGATGTACAACACTATATCTTCAGAGTCGACATGGGAGACAACAACGTTGATATTGTCGACTAGAGTTTTGATTTGAGCCAGGTACTGAGTCATTGTTCTATCCCACATTTGTATGTTATGCAGTTCATTTTTCAGTTGGATTACCCGAGACCGATTGGTTAGTTGGAGTTTGTTCTCTAGAGTGGTCCAAATGGGGTTGGCAGTTGAAAGATGAATGACATAAGGAAGAACTGAGGACTAAGACTAGATTTTGGTCTATGAGTTGCCACAGTCAATAGTCTGGATTGTTGGAAGGTCCGTTGGGACACACTTGCTATTCGGTGAGATAGCCGTCAAAGACGTTAACAGGCAAAAAGTTCGTGTATCTGCAGTCACCAGATGGCGTAATTTTCATTTGTAAGCTGTAGGTTAACGATGAGCTTGAGATTATACATCAGAAACTTTTGCGGAGCTGGAATAGTGAAGTCTGCCATCGATGCAGTCAGAGAAGAAGGTGCAGGGACGGCGGAAGAGGAATCCTGATCAGCCATTTGAAGAAGAGGGCGGTGAAGCTATAGCTCTGATGCCAATAAGAGATACTTGCACAGAGGTTAGACAAGCAAGAAAGCAGAAAGCAGAAAACAAAGAGAAGGGATTACTGTAGCATCTTGAGTATATTAACCAACAAATGTTTTAAATAAGGAAATATATATATATATATATATATATATATATATATATTAGTGTAATCATGTGTAAGTAAAATAAAAATGTCAGCTGCCGATGGATGACAAACTGAGCCAGCAGAGAATGTGGAGCTTTGTGTGAGGCGGCTGGTGCAGGTAGTCCACTAGTGATTTGTTGCCTCATTGCAGGTGCTTTAACAATTAGTTAGAGAAATTGCAAGTTATAGAATTTATTTATGTGATTGGAAATTGCAGCATTTTGAAAGAGAAGATCCAGAAAAATCCTGAGGATAAAGATTTGGACTTAACCATGCATAATGAGGTCATATGATAGATTGTGCCATGTTGGATCAATGTCCACCTATTCATAGATAGGGCCAAACTCAATGAGGCACGATGGGCTTTAGAAAATAAATAAAAATATACATGTTTAAGTGTATCCATTCTTGAAGCGAGTGAGCTAGGTTGTCAGTTGTCATCTATGTGAGAATTGTGTAAAAGTTTTGAGAAGAGGGTTAATACTCATGGTGAGTTTTCTTAGCAAGAACCTTGGGCAAGAACCCACACTTGGCACATGAGTACACCCGATGAATAGCTTATACGAGTTTGGAAAGAGTGACCTTATTTGATAGACGACATATGGTTTCCCTTAACAATTGTAATGTTCGAGTTGTGATGGGCTTGTTGATTTTGGTGACTTTTCGAGCCTCAATTTTTGACAAGCAAAGCAATAATTCAAGGTATCGGGCAACTTCTAGGCTTGATGAGTTGTGAGCAAATTAAGCCAATTTAGAGCTCTCGCAGTGTAGAATCCGATTTATGGTTATCAATTGAGTTGATCAACTGGACCCATAAAAATATTGGTGTGCATCAATTCCTCAATTCTTTTTGTTACTCTTGAGAAGATAGGTAGAACAACATAATAAAAATGAAAGACATAATTTTGTTTTGGGTGAATCAATTTATAAGGTTGTAGAAAAGTTTGAATTTTTTTTTTAATTTAACTATTACTGAAACTTCACTTGATGCACATCAATTAAAACTCATAAATATAGTTTGTAGGGTTTACTATTAGAACATTTTGATTGCCCTTCATCATCATTATTCAAAGCTCTATAATTGTGATTGTTATTTAGCTTTCTTTCAAAGATGAGGAGGTTTGGTCGTATATCTAACCAAAACATTTTTGAGGTTCTCATGAAGAGGTTTACAATGATGTCTTTGTATAGAGCTGTTAAAGTTGTTGAAGCTACTGCTAAGTCTAAAATAGCATTGAAGAAGGCGAAGTCTAAAATAGCATTGAAGAAGGCGAAGTTTAAACCATAAGAAGGTGATCAAGAGCTAATGTTGGCTATTTAGCGTGTTATAAAAATGTACGTGCTAATCAAGTAATATATTATAAGTAGAGTATCATTTCCCTGAATATTAAGGACTTTATTCTAAATAAATAACTGCTGATTAATATTATTGTTAATTTTACTCAACAATTTTACTGAAAACTTTAGAAGTTACTTCTATTAACTAAACTTTAACTTAGTATAAACTTAGAGAGAAATTCTTGAATCATGGGTTTATCAAGTCATTATTCTTCACCATATGAATTTTGATTTCATTTTAAAAATAATAGTGTCAATAAAAAATAAAATTATTTTCTAATATACTTCAATAATTAAAAAACACAATCAATTAAATGAAATCATTATATTCATATATTAATTAACTTCAAAGATAATATTAAATTACATTATTTCAAGTAGGCAAGCTTCAATTGAGTGTATTTCTGTCTCAACAAATAACTTGTTAGTTTACTTTTACAAAGCCCAAATGACTTTTCTGAAATCACAGAATGCTGTAAATTTTGAAATTGATTTATGGCCATTAAATCAACTCAATGAAATACAAAGTAAATGGAACAAAAATAATTTATCCTGAAGGATTTCAGGTGGTGAAAAAAAAAAATACAAATTAAATCAAGTAATTAGAACACAAAAAATCAAAGTTATTTATTAAAAAAGATGTTCTTGATTCTACAATAAATCTAGAGAAATGAGTTAGTTTTTAGTTTAATAGAAAATATAATCAATAGAACTTACGAACTTCAAGATACAACTGAGAAGGATAAAGTAATGAAGCTAGAATCGTATGCAATTTTGTGCCCAAAATTATCCTTAATTCTCTTCTTGTTTGAACTTCTTTCTCCTCCAATTCTCTCCCCTATTGCCACCAAATATCCTCATTTTAGCTCCCCAATATACGCCCACCCCCCCCCCCCCCCCCCCCCCCCCCCCCCCCCCCCCCCCACAATTGCCAAAGTAACTTTTTCAAGGTTATGAAACAATTCTGAAGATTTTAATGTTAACCTCGCAGCTTATAGTTGTTGGTACAGTAGCGCCTATGCACTATTGCAATCTCTTACGAAATTTTATATGGGTTGGAGCACTTGATTTTAAGTCTACCAGGAGAGATCCTACTCACTCTCTGAGAGAGCATGACATGAGACAGTTTAGTTAAGAGTATTCATTGAAGTCACTGAACTGAACTCAAAGCTAGAGAAATTTGAGGTAAAAAACATTGCGATGGAGTGACTTTTCTTAGACCGGTCCAGCCGGTCTACACGGGACCGGCTCAGGTAGAGAACAGGCGGAACTCTCCGCCTATCGCGTATGCCGAGTGGTCTGCCAAATCCAAGGGAACATTTTTGGAATGATTTGTGAGGGAATTGAGAGAAAAAATTAAATGTAGGGACTGTTTAGGGATTTCCTTTTGATTTATATGCATTAAATAGTTTGTTTTCCTGGGGTTAGGGATCTTGAATTTGGATGAAATTTGATCTCTCTTAGATTTAGGTTTTCTTTTGGGCTCTAGCGGCATCTAGAGATTTTGGAGAGATCGATTTTCCTCTCGAATAGGGGATCAATTGTATCTTGCTGTTTTTCTTCTTATACTAGTAAATTTCTAGTGTTTTCTCTCAGATTTCCTACAGTTTTGTGGGAAAAACTACTGTTTCCTGCAGATTTTGCTTTGTTTTCCATTATATTGGGTTGTTTCTTATCAAATTGGTATCATAGCTATTTTTTGGAACCTTTTGTGGGCTGTTTTGATGAATTTCAACGGCTGCTCTTGGGATTTCGAAGAAGAAAAATGCTATTTTTGAAGGTCGAAATCCAAATTTTATTTTCACAAAAATCTGGGCATCAATGACGGCCAAGAAAATGGATGCGTTGGAGGAACGCCTCGAAGTGGAAATTGGACAAATGAAATCTGAAATTTCACATATCCAAACTCAAGTTTCAGATTTAACAAAAAAAGATGTTTCAGCCATCCATGATAAGTTTGATTCGAAATTTTCCATCTTGGAAAGTGATTTAGGGCCAAACCAAAATATCACCGTCGGAGGTGAGGGAAGGCACCGACAGCCACGGAGATGGGAAAGGCCATAAGCCAATCAGGCAAAGGGGAGATCAGGAGGTGGAGATTCAAAAAGGAGAAGAGAAAATACCTCTCCTAGAGACTATTTATAGGGAGGAGCTGGACAGAGGGTAGGGCAAGAACGAAGATGTGCTGATTTAGAGAGAGGGGCGAGATTGGAAAGGGAGAAGGTGAGAATTTGATGAAAGGTTTGGGTATGAACGTAGAAAGGATGATTGAGACACTTGGAAGGAACCACCCCCTTGGGGAATGGGAAATTATGAAGGGAATAGAGGGAATGGAGGCGATTTGAGGGTGAGGAAATTGAAGATGCCAATTTTTTAAGGGGAGGATGCGTACGAATGGATCTACAAGGTTGAAAGATACTTCGCCATCAATGAGTTGACAGAGGAGGAGAGACTGACGATAGCAGGCCTATGTTTGAATGGGAAAGCTTTGGCTTGTCAATGGAGGGTGTTGATTTCGTATAGGTTGTTAAACCTAAGCAATTGTCCCACGGCTAACCAAGAGGGGGGGGGGTGAATTGATAATTTAAAAAAAATTCTCTTGGATTTTTGATAGAAAATCGTTTTAATGAATTTTCAAAAATGATTATCTTTTGAAATGATATTTTCAACCACAATAACAAAATTGCAAAAAATAAAAACGCGGAAAATAAAAAGACAGAAAGATTTATAGTGGTTCGGTCAAACACGACCTATACCCACTCCATGAAGACTCCCTCTTTAGGTATTGCACTATTATCAAGGTTTAAAATTGTGTAAATAAGCCTTGAGGCGATTTTCGTCCGTGAGGCGAGGCGTAAGCCTCGAGGCGGTTTGAGGCGTAAGCCTCACCGATGCATAATTGCGTAAATGAGAATTTAAGGATTATAGTAGGGAAAATAATAGCAAGATTCTATCATACAATAAAAACATCTAAATGACAAGTGGAATTAGTGGAAATTAAGAAAAAAGATGCAATAAAAGCATATTCCAAAGTACAAAACCACAAAATTATAGTCTATCAGAACTCTCAAAATACAATTAAGAAGAACTATATAAAATCCAATCATATCCCATCACTAAATGGGTCTTCAAGGAAATCTTCTTCTCCAATTATATCTATAAATGTCATATATTCATCATCTAATATGACTCACTTTTCTCTTCCCTCTTCAATAAGAATGATCATTAATTCATTATCATGTTAATTGCTCACTTGATATAAATATAATGCAATAGCATATAAGAAGTTGTGAAATACCTTTACTTGATTGTTGTGCTGCAGAGCTAGTGGATGTGTGTGGTGTGGTACTAGTGGATGTGCCCACTTGATCTGCTTCGCCCCTCAAGACATCCACACTTAGATCCTCTAGCTGTAAGTCTGATAATGGCAAATCTGTTTCATCATCTATGAACCACTCATTATCAGATGACACATCATCACACACCAACGGGTCCTCATCATCTTTCAACCCCTTATTCCTCAACCTCCTATCTCTTACCCTCTTGTTGTGCATAATATATACAAGGGAATTCATTCTGAGTGTTAATAGCTGATTTCTTCTCTTGGTTTGCACTTGACTATATGTACTCCAGTTTTGCTCACACCCAGAAGAAGAACAAGTGAGGTCCAAAACTCTTACAGCAAAACTCTGTAACTCAGGGGGGGAATCACCAAATTGGATCCACCATTCAAATGTTTTCAAGAAGAAAAATGATAATCAGAACTTAATAAAGTGTATTGCATTTACCAAAATAAGTATACCTAGAGATCGTTTGTCAATCATTGATTTTGCTGCATGCAGACTGAAAAAACCCTCTTTATTTTGAAATAGAACAAGTTGTAAATATGCAAGCTCTCTATCTGTCTGTGCCGGTATTAGTCGTTCCATGCAATGATACAGACCAAGCTTCACCTCTGGGTTTAAAGATTTCCTCTCTGAATATTGAAATTGAGGATTGAGATAATATGCCGCTGCATGTAGATGACGGTGTAACTGTACCTCCCACCGAGCATCAATGATATTCCAAATCTTTCTATAACTTGCCTCCTCTCCTCCCAAATTGTGTGCAATCAACTCCTTGGCCTCATCCATAGCATTATAAATAAAATCCATGGATGGTTTCTTCTCGGTATACACTAAACGTAAAACTTACATCAAGGGTCTCGTGCTCAATATGGCATAGGTCACAGTAGCCCAAAATTTATCATTTAGAATTATTTTTCTTATTTTCTTCCCCTCACTTTTCTTCCCCCACGCAGATTTAAGCCATTATGTTGATGTAAACATTGCTTCCAGAGGTTGTCTCACATCCAAAAGGCTCTGCAGTGTCAAATAAGATGTGGCAAACCTGTAGATTTACAGTGCACAAATGTAAGAACATACATTAGGAATTGATAATGATTTGCAGTGCACAAATCTAAGAAGATACATAGTGGTTGCAGGGCGAATAATTTCCTTCTTTGAAAACTTTCTCATTAAGGCTAAGACCCATGAGTGGTTGTATATGAACTTTGTGATCTTCTTCGTCCTAGAAAGAGTGCTCTTGCATTGTCAGTCACCACCTGAACAACCAATTGATCCCCAATCTCCTCAACAACCCCATCTAATAAATTAAAAATGAATTCAGCATTTTTAATCTCATCTGAAGCTTCAACTGATTGTAAAAACACTGTGTCGTAGGGATTGTTGACAAGGATATTAATCAAACTCCTGCTCTTCATGTCAAACCATCCATCTAACATAATTGTAAGTTTGTAACACCAGTTTTACTCCATGTCCGTTTAATCTCATCAATGCTCTGCTCTGTGTTATGTAGCTCCTCCTTCAAAATCTATGTTCGCAATTCGTACATGGAAGATGCCTTCAACCCTCTCCCATACAACCCTACAGACCGCAACATATTGAAGTAGGCCGACGATGTCGCAACATTAAATCATATGGCATTCTAAAAAAAAAAAAATCTGTCAATATCCATGCAAACCTGTCGTCGACCCTCTCTGGTACCAGCTGCAGGCATCATTTGTGCTTGTCTTATATCCTCTCATGGATTAGTCATATACTGGTCCATAGGACCCCGCGCACCTCTATTATGTATAGTGGAGGAAGAGCCCTTTCCACTCTTGCTCCCAAAGTAAGCACCATATTCGATCCTTTCATCAAATTGCTCATGTTGTAAATGTTTGGTCGTAGTACTCTTTTTCATATAACTTGTAATTTCCTCCTTCACCTTATCCGGAACATTCACACAAGGTGCTACATTCTTATGTGAGCCGGATAAGTGTTCCTTCATGCGAGTTACTCCTCCCTTCACCACCTTATCACAAAAATTATATTTTAAATATACATGTCTTATCGCCGCCTCCTATATCAACTTGCACACTGTATTTCCAAGAAGGGTCACGCCGCAATGACGTATTTGTCTTTTCCTTGTCCCTAACCATATTTCCTAAAGCACAAATGCAAAATAAAACACAAAAATATAAAATAATAAGCATGAATATGAAGAAATAGACTAACACTAACAACTATTACGAAAGATGATGAATAGAATAATATGCTGGACTGCCGGGGGTCTAAGGGGGCGCTGCCCCCTGGCAGGGTTCGACCTGTCCGGTCAGGTCGCGGGGTCAAGGGGCAGCGCCCCTGCGGAGGTTTCCGGGGGCAGTGCCCCCGAAACAAAATTTTATTGTAAGAGTAATTTTGAAGTTCTGTTTGTTTTTAAAATCCGTAAGTTGTTTATATGGGAAGATACCGAGTGATATCGAGCATGTACCTAGCAATACCGAGCATGTACCTAGCAGTACCGAGTATGTACCTAGCGATACTGAGCGGTACCGAGCATGTACCGAGCAAATACTGAGCTGTATCGAGCATATACTGAGCTGTATCGAGCATATACCGAGCGGTACCGAGCATATACCGAGCTGTACCGAGCATATACTGAGCAGTACCGAGCATGTACATAGCGGTACCAAGCATGTACATAGCGGTACCGAGCATGTATCTAGTGGTACTGAGAACTATGACCCTAGCTTTCCTATAAGTTGAAAAATCAAACCCTAAACTTAAAAAGAATCTTAAGAACACTTGAAGAAGTGATGTAGAGGGGAGGACAGAAACAAATGACTCACCAGCGAGAGGCGGTGCCGGCGAGAGAGGTGGCAGAAACGTGCGGGAGAGTCGAATCGGGCGTCTGCGTGCTTCCTGCGCGGCTTTGATTGACGTCTTTGGTCGGGTAAGTGGGTCTTTAGAAGGGTAAGTGGGTATAAGGAAGAATTTAAGATATTTTTTAAGTAAGTGGGCCCCCATATTTGAGGCGTACGCCTCAAAGGAAATTGCGCAATAATGCTAGTGAGGTGCGTCTCACTCCACCTAAGGCATACGCCTCATGATGCCTGAGAATTGCGTAGGCTTTGAGGCTATTTTGAAGCAAATTGCGCAAAGGCGCGCCTCAGATTGCGCAATTTTAAACTATGACTATTATCAAAGTGACTCTTTTTTGCTCCCACAGCAAGGTGGATAAGCCTTTAGGCATTTTACAAAACCTCTCTTCCACCAATTACCGGTGCAGTAGAGAACCGTCGTCCTTTCACACCCTCCAAGTGTCGACAAAGAACCGTCATCCTTTCACACCCTCCACGTGTCGGCAGAGTACCGTTGTCCTTTCACACCTTCCAAGTGTCGACAAAGTACAGTTGTCCTTTCGCACCCTCCAAGTGTCGGCAGAGTACCGGATCTTCTTCAAAGATCTTCTCACGAGCAACTAGAAAGAAGAAAAGAAGAATGATAACCATAAACACAGAGATTATTACCTTTGAGTAACCTTGTGAACTCTCACACTCCACTTGCAAGAAATCTCTCTCAAACACTCTCCTACTATCACTCCTTCACTTGCCCTTGAAAAATCACGAAGAATAACTCTTTTCACATCAGTTTTAAATGACCTTTTATATGAAAGACTCAAAAAACCGTCCAGAAAACTGAAAATTTTCATTTTGAGCATGAACGATCGTATGTTCGCACGTACGAACTGTTAAAAAACTGTTGCGTACGAACCTTTTGTGAATCTATACGAAAAGATTTCGTACACGATGATTGTAAGTTCGTACTGTATGAACAACTAGAAAAATTTTCATATTCGTTGGGATGAAAAGGGACCCCACATTTTCATACTCTGGACGACGTATGTATGAATGGGATATTGTACAGTACTATCAGTTCAGAAAATTTTCAAGTTCGTCAGGACAAAAAGGGACCCATCCAATTCATACTCTAGACGACATACGTACGAAGACGACATCGTACGATATGATCCGTTTAGAAAAACTTTGAATTAGTCGGAACGAATATGGACCCGTCCAATTCGTACTCTAGACGGCGTATGTACGAAAACAACATCGTACAGTACGATTCGTACTTAAAAAAATTTGCTATCTTATATTCGTTTGACTACTCGTAGGAAAAAATAACTGAACAAATCGTCCCATACGAAATGACTTCATACAGTACGATCAGTTTAAAAATTACAAATTTTAAATGCTCACCCAGTGTGTGTGTGTGCACAGTTACTCAATCACAATCACTCTCTCAGAATTAATAAAATAAAAAATACAAACTTCATTTACAATGAACCCTAATACAATCTGATTTGAAATGTTCAACAATCTGGAGTATGATTTCCCTGAAATATTAGTACACACAAACAACAAAACATTGTATCTAAAATATGTTAGGAGAAATTATAATTAAAACAATAATATTTGGAATCATAAAAAACATACATGTTGCATGAATCTCAAAAATGGAAAAACTAAGTTGCAACAATCTCAATAGAGGGACATGCGATGACCCATACGGAGTTGGAGGGAGTTCAAGGATTGTTTGATAGAATATTTCTGAACTGGTAGGGGAGGAGACTTCTACGAGCAGTTCTTCGCCTTGACGCAGAATGGTTCAGTGGTAGTCCCAGGAGAGGATCGAGTATCTTGCTAGCCAATTGGACCTCATTTCTGAGACAGTACTAGAGGGGAACTTCATGAAGAGATTGACACCAGAGATTCGGACAGTGGTTAGAGTAATGAGGCCTCGTGAATTGAGAGAGGCTATGGAGCTAGCTCAATTGGTAGAAGATCAGAGATACCTTGAGAGAGAGACAGGTGGCAGCAGCTTAGGAGGCCCGTATAAGATGACCACCACCTTATTGAAATCCAAGGAGCCAATACTGGTTACTCTTCGGGGGACTTCAAAGGAAAAGACTGCAAGAGGAAGACCTGAGGACAACTTCAAGAAGCTCACAGAGACAGAATTACAGGAGAAGAGGGCGAAGGAGCTCTATTTCAGATGTGACGAGAGATATATGCCGGGGCACAAGTGTAAGGATCGAACTCTTCAGGTTCATACCGTTTGTGATGAAGAAGGAATGGAGGAGGGTATCTTCTTTCCACCTTGCGGGCAAGGTGGATCATTAGGAGAGGAGTATTGTTAGACTGGTCCATTGGACCGGTCCAATCGATCCACACGGGTCCGGCTTGGGCGGAGAACAGGCGGAACTCTCGGCCTGTTGCGTAGACCGATCAGGCCGCCAAATCCAAGGGAATATTTTTGGAAAGATTTGTGAGGGAATTGAGAGGGAAATTTGAATGTAGGGACTTTTTAGGGACTTCCTTTTGATTTGTATGAATTAAATAGTTTGTTTTCCTAGGGTTAGGGATCTTGAATTTGGATGAAATTTGAGATATCTTAGATTTAGGTTTGCTTTTGGACTCTAGCGGCGTCTAGAGATTTGAGAGAGATTGATCCTCCTCTTGAATAGATGAATCAATTGTATCTTGTTGTTTTTATTCTTTTACTAGTGAATTTCTAGTATTTTCTCTTAGATTTCCTACAATTTTGTGGGAAAAACGGCTATTTACTGTAGATTTTTGCTCGGTTTTTCATTATTTTGGGCTGTTTCCTATCATTTTCCTAGAAGAATATGTCAATAACTATATACATTCCATGGAGTTTGATGATTTTTTCATAGTGAAATATTTGGAAGGTATGTATTTTTGCTTTGAAAATTTGGTGAAACAATATCTTCTCTGGCTCGTTTGGGCTAATTTGAACTACTTTTATAGTCAAGTTGAAGTGTTATCTAAAGGCCAATACAACATGAGTTATGATGATGATCCAAATTGATTTCTTTGTTTTGTATAATCTTTTATTTCTTTTTTGTATATGATATAAGAAGTTCAATTTAGCGATGTAATGAAAAATGTATAAATAAAATGAGAAATATTTGGGACCATCTTTCTTTTATCTTTTTGTACTCAGAAAATTTCTTTCTCTAGTATTTTCTATTAGCAAATACATCTAAGATGTGTGTTCATATTAACCATGGTCGGCTCAACTTCTACTTGATCTGTTATCCTGCTAGTTAATTTTTTGAACAAGTCTTTGCCTTGGGAAGAGTCATCTTATGTTAGGGCTTTCTTTTTTGTGTGCTAATCTTGCTTACAGCTCGCCGCATAGAATGAATTTCAGTTTCTCATTGTGAACTTTGTCACAAAATGGGAGTTCTAATTTTAGGACAAGTTCTTCGCTTGTGTGGATGGGCTCTACTTTTAGTCTTAGTTAAGATTTAATATTAGATTTGATGCTTGTGCAATGAACTTTAGAATTTCAAGAATAAAACTGTAATAAGATAGGATTGAGAGAACAATTGAGGAGTTGTGTTTTGTAGTTAATTAGAAAGCCAAGAGTTCAAACGATTGACGAGCATCAAGTTACGAGTTCTCAAGAAATGAGCAACTCAAACAGAGAGACTTATTTTTGCTGAGTAATGGTACTATTATTAGTTTATCAGATTTTAATTTTCCCCTTAAGTGAAACTTATGTTTTAAGTGTAGGGCGACTTGTTTGTCAAGTGTATAGATTGTTTGGCATCTGAAGGGTTGTTTCTCCCTTGTAAGGAGTAGTTACACACTTCTAAATTTGGCCGCTAAGCAGTGACCATTGTAGCCAGCTATTTAGGAAAGTCATCCTTTTGCTTAATGTTGAAATAATATTGAATCCGTGGCCAACATCTTTCTATCTACAATAACCCAATAATATGTGGATAGTAATTATTAATTTGCAACAATCTAAAAAATTGTTGACAACAACTTTTTCATCTAAAGCAATTTAACGATTCATCGACATTGACAAAGGGACTAAAATTTATTCACAACATCTCCCAATTTCTACTATATTCTTTCAATTTTTCTATATGATATTATAAATATTAAGGTTTTATTCCTAGTAAAGTTTTTGGGTTCTTCAACATGGAGTCTATTCTTCAGGACAGCCGGTCTATCACCAACATTGAAAGTCAGTATTCATATAACAAGAGTGGTGAAAAGATACATGTAGAATCCTCCTTGAAATAAGATGGTGACATTAGCTATGAATAAGGCAATGGTCAAGAAATTGAGAACTCTAATGGTGGAAATCAAACTAAAATGAGGAAATTATATCCAAAAAATGAAAATTCATTATACAAAATTGGATTAGAAAATTTCTTAAGAAAGCCAATAACAAAGAAAAATCACAATAGCTCCTTCCTTTTCCAGTCACTTGGACAGTAAAGTAAAGATAATCAATTATTATCCTAGCGGAAGCTTATTCTAGAAGATTACTGGAAGAAGCTTGATTGCTTAAAAAGTTAAATTCTTAGATTCCCTCATTACAAGTAAAAATCAAACTATTATTCGGATAGTAGACTTGGAAGCGTCAAATCACATAAGAAGTGATAAAAAATTCTTCCATAATCACATCTCATGCCATGAAATTATGATGTCCGAATTGTAGATTGGTCACTATCAAAAGTTATCAGAAAAAAAAAAAATCTATTATTCTTTTAAAAGATATGACATTTGAATGTGTTTTTGGTGCTCAACTTAGATTGTAACTTGCTATATAATGTACGAATTATAATGGCAGGTTATGTATCTTTTGTCACTTTCAGGACTTGAACTTAAGGATGATGATTAACAATGCTAATTTGTGTTCAAGACTCTATCTTCTAAAAAAATGATCCTCGAGTAATGGATGGGCTTCACCAAAACTCCCATTATGAATTTTAAACATGCTTCAAATACTGATAGTGATGTATGACTTTAGCATTATCGTTTAGGGCACCCAAATTTCACTTACCTTGAAAAATTAATTTGTTCTTCATGCACCAATAAATTCAATGGTCTTTCAATGTTAAATTTGTTATCTGGCTAAGCACACTAATAATTCATTTCCCATTCAAATATTTTACTTTTTTTATTGAAAAATAATTGAAGCAGGGTAATTTATTAAACATTTTAACACTATGATACAATCTAAATTTAGTCCAATATTTAAGTCCTAAAACTTGACAATCATAAAGAATACTTCATATCAATCTCTAGAAATTACTCATGCATCAAAGGATTATCTACTAAGCTTCTTGTGTTGGCACCCCTTACCAAAATGTGGTTGATGAAACGATAAATAGATGCTATCCAGATCACTAAACTCCTCTACAAATGTTCCTCAGTATCTTTAAGGAAAAGCTGTCTTAACAAATGATTCTCTCACTGATAGAATGCACTCATGAGTACTTAAATTTTAAAGCAGTGTTCAAACCATTTTCCAGTCATTATTCAAGGCCAAAATCATTTCCTTGATTCATTTAAAAATCTTTGGGTGTTCAGTTTTTATTCACTTTAATTCTCAGCTTTGAAACAAATTAAACCCTAAATCTATCAAGTGTATATTTATTGGATACTCCTTAGATAAGAAATTGTTCAATTGTTTATCCTTAATCAGCAAAAATATATATTTCCATGGACATAATTTTTTTTTTTTTGAACAATAGCCTTATTATTTTAACTGAAATTCATGAGGAGGAAATTTAAGAACAATAATTTTGAGTTTATAATTTATTTGATTACTCTCCATCCTTTCTCGTCAAACCTATTAACACAATGAATATTTTTACCCCTTATTCAACTTACTAAAGCCTCACTAGAAATGCAAACACAGTCATCAACTTGTCAATACGTGCAACTTATTGAAGCCCCATCATAATCACAAACTCCCTCAGCAGCTTATAATAAGCACCCGACCTATGTAGAATGTGATTTGTCTTATATTAGAAAGAAAAAGAAAAATCAAGAAAGGGGACAATCATATCTCCAGCACATGCAAGAACTCAAATTGGTTCAAGGACCATTGACGTACAAATTGGTGAGAATAAACTCATAGATGATAATATTGATCTCCACTAAAGAAATGTATAAGGCCATTCACCAAACACCCAATATATGATTCCATGGATTATAAAAGGTTTTTGCTTGGATTTTATGTTTTTGTCACTTCTTTTGATAATATACATATTCCAAACAATGTACAGGAAGCTCTATAAATCCCCTGGTAGAAGAAAGTTGCCATGGAAGAAATTCATTCCTTAGAGAAGAATGGTATGCGTAAAGTTTCTTAGCTTCCACCAGAAAAAAATTTGTTTATGGTCAGATGTAAGGCAGATAGGAGCATGAATAAATTTAAAATCCCTATTGTTAAAAAATGGTATAGTAAATTATATGGCGTTGATTATCTAATTTTCTCTCATATTATCAACACAATTCAAGATTTTCCCTTTTTTACAATAAAATTGAATTGACCTCTGTATCAACTTGATATTATTTATGCCTTTCTTAATGGGGAGCTTGAGAAGGAAGTATAAATGAAGATTCCACATGGATTGAAAAATTAGAGCAACACTAATAAGCTATGTAGATTTAGAAAAGCTCTATATGGTTTCAAACAATTGCCTTGTGCATGGTTTGACAGATTTTTCAAATATGTTGAAAGTTATGGATACATTCAATGTTAGGCTGACCACACTCTCTTTATTAAGTGCTCATCTAATGGAAAAAAAAAAAGTGATTTTGATTGTTTATGTGGACTGTGTAATATGTTGATTGCTTATTCTAATTTTTAAGGCTTATCTCTTTTAGTATGTATTTATGAAATTAGTTTCTTTGATTTTGATCTATGTTGCCAACGTTTCAAACTCTTTTTCTTGAAGTTTGACCATTTCAAGCTTGAATCAACTAAGAGTTCCCGATTATTTTGAGTTGCTGAGTTGATACTTCTTATGAACGGAGTTCCTGATAATAGAAATTTTTGTTGAATTTCAGAGTTGTCGAGTTGGCTAAGTAATTTATTGCATTTTGAGGAGTAAGTTCTCTGAGAAATGGGTGATTTTTGTACGGACATAGCAAGCTATCATATTCATTGAGTGTAATTAGTTTTCTATTTTATTATCAAAGATTTTTTCCCAAGGGAAAAGAAATAAGACTAAAAAATCAAAAAGTTTGTTTTTTCATTGATGTGAAATTTGTCAATTGAATGATAATTGCTCAGTTTTTTTGACTTGATCTTTCGTGTTGAATTCAGCCCACATGTTCACATCCTTTTTTATCAACAGAACAAGTGGTCCAAATAAAAAGTTTCTCAACATGCTTACTTGTTCTATGCCATGGAGCCTGTTTTAGTGTTTTTATTTGAACTACTCCAACATGCTTATTATTTTCATATGATTTATATAAGTTTAAATCCACAAATTTGTGCTCTGATTATTCGCATGTGACTAATTTAGTCCCGGAGTATCACATTTCTTCAAATTTGTCCTTGACTATATAAAGTCGATTCAAAATGGTCCCTCATTTTGAAATTGTAATACAAAAAATTGATCCCAATTTAGGTTCTAAGGGACTATGTTGGATTAATTATGTATAATCAAGGGATTAAATTTGAGAAATGTGATACTCTAGGGCTAATATGGGTACAAATGAATATTTGGGGGATCATTTGGAGATTTAACCCTTATTGTATGCCAATACTGTAGATCAAGCAATCAGTAGATTATCAAAAGTAAGGCAATGGATATGAGTGATGTGGAAGGTCCATATGAGAGATGGCATAGAGAAAACTGAGAAAAAGTTGTCTAAGAGTATTTACTCAAACAAGATTTGAAGGAAATGAAGTGCTCCCAAGGAATAATGGGGAAGAATTATTCATTAATCTGTCCTCTAGTAATTACGCTAATACTGGACATTCTGATATAGATTTCAGCAACTTGTTATTCACTTGGAACAATTTATGCAAACCAGGCATTGGAATACTTGTATGAAAACCTTTTATGATGGAGAAATTGAGTATTATGATCAGAGCACTCATGGCTTATTACAGACGTTTGATTAAAGGATTGAACGTGCAATCTTTATGGTGAAAAAAAAATCAGGCTCTTAGTCTAATTCTTTTACACACTGAATATCTCTTCTTAGTCTGAATCTCTTAATTGAACCCCTATAAGCTAGCTAATGCTGTGTTGCTAGAGGTTTTGCCGTAGTGTATTTCTTCTGCTATTTTTCTTTGATGCAATTTTGGTCTTTCAATTTGAAAAACTTGGATTTCAAGGCATGCTGCTGTTTAATTGCTTCTGTACGTTTCATGTCTTTTGGTGATAATTTTTTGCACATTCGCGTCTTACTTATTTTTGGATGTTTTGGATGTCCTTATGATACATGCAAGTAATATTTGGAATGCAAATACTGCAGTAATGGGTAAGGTTGAAGGCCAGGGTGAATCTTGGCATGGCCACGTAACTGCTGTAACAGTTGCTTGTGAGTATCGAAGGCAGCAATTGGCTAAGAAACTTATGCACTTGCTTGAGGACATCAGTGATAAGATGTAATGCATTTATACAAACTTCCTTGTTGGATGATGCAAATCTACCTCACTTGTGCGTTGCTATATTCACAATATTTTCCATTGCTGTATATTTAAAACATTTTTTGATGGATTTTTAGTAGGGTAATTTTACACTCTAAAAAATTTTCAATAATTTATGGATGTTATATGGATATATGGCCAAAGTCTAGTTGGCCCAGTTATTAAGGGTGGGTCCTATATCCAGCTAGGCTTGGCGCACATATCCTCATAAAATCCATAGTAGTGTGCTCCAAGCCTAAGTGTCCCCAGTTATAAAGTTTAGGTCCTATATCCAGCTAGGGTTGGGGCACATATCCTCACAAAATCCTTAACTTATTGTGGAAACTTTTGAGGTGTATAACATTACTCTTTTAATGGGACAAATAGCTTTCTGGTTCATTTTTGCCATTTGGCTTGCATATTGGAAGCAGGCAACCAGGTATATCTTGATTTGATACATTGAATGATATCCTAGGATTATTTTGTGGTTACTTTTACGTGAATCCTGTGGATAGCGAGACTTCTCTTTTTAATGCATAATGTTCTCAATACTGTTGCATATTCCTGGAAACATTCCAAAATGTTTGTTTACCATTTTCTTAGCTCTTTAGATGCCAGCCTTGACTGAAGTACTTGCTTCAGTCAAGCAATCAGTGCATTTAATTTTTAGTTATTTATCATCCTTATTCAAGTAATGGAAAGTTTTTATGATCTCACGTAAATACTTATTGACAAATTTCATGTTTTAATAATGGCCTAATTAACATGGTTTAAATGCTCGACTTGTGGATGATTACTAACTTATATTATTTATACCAATAATCATCAGAATCTTCCTTATGCCAAACCCAACTTTATAAATTCTTTTACCATGTTCATCATTTATGTGAACGTGTTACAAGTGGTATTGATTCTAGTTTCCATGAGGCCCTTTATTTCCACTTCTAACCATTTTACCACTGGTGCACCAGTTTTCCTTACCATTTATTTCCATGAATTCTTTCTCTTACCCTATAGACATGTCTTGTACTCTGCATTGATCATGCTCTATTCACCTCATGTACTACAACATTCTTTGTTTGTTGGTGCTACTTCCATGTTTTTCTACTATAATTATTTTGCATTTAATCATTTCTAATTTCACTTCTCATCCATCTTAATATCAATTCCAGAACCTAATTCAATGTCTTTTAATTTTCTCTTGGATGCTATCCAATATCTTTTATCAACCATAGTAATCCTATAGTCTAACTTAGTTGTGCCACTTTATTCATATCTTAAAATTTTGTTTGAACTTTTTATTATTCTTGTTGTGCTTTATTGTAGGATTGCTTTCAATGTGATACCTGTTGCTCATTTTATTCGTGTTCTTGCATGAATAATATAGTTATATTTTTTAAACATCCAATCTATAGGTTTATATTTGTAAATTTGTCACAAAAGGTTGCAAGTGCTTGGCTTTAGTCAAAATTCTCGTGTTATGCTTCAATTTTTTTAAGTTAAAGAATAATATTCTCATGTCATATCCGTGATTTGCATATTTTCATCACACTTTGAATTTTTGTTTTTTGACTTATTGTTTCTTCCAAGTTCTTTGTTTATTTTTATTATAGTCTAATTTGGTTGCGACACTTGTCCATATTCTTCAAATTCTATTCTTTGCACACTTTATTCCTCATGTTGTGCTAAATTACTGTAAGATTGTTTTCAATGTGATACCTTTGGTTGCCCATTTCATGCTTGTTCTGTGATGTCAAATAATGTAAGTCTACTTTTCAAGGGTCCAATCTATAGGTTTATGTTTGTAAATTCATCCCAAAAGGTTGCAAATGCTAGGCTTTAGTCCATGTTCTTGTTTGATTTGCTTCAAAATTTTAAGCCAAAAACCAACACTTTACCTATTGTGCATTCCATGATATGCAGATTTTCCTCACACGTTGCATGCTTGTTTCTAGACTTTTGCGTGTGCTAGGTTTATAATAGTCTAACTTAATTGCAGTAATTTGGCCATATTCTTCAAATTATATTCTTTTCGTTTTTTATTATTCTTATTGTGCTGCAGGATTGTAAAATTACTTTCAATATGATACCATTTGTTGCTCATTTCATGCATGTCTTTTTTATGCTAAATAGTGTAATCTACTTTTGAAGTATCCTATCTATAGGTTTATATGTTGTAAGTTTATCTCAAAAGGTTGTAAGTGCTAGGTTTTAGTTCAGGTTCTTGCGTGATTGCTTCAATATTTGAAGCTAAAACCACTGCTTTACATATTTCGTGCTCTATGATCTATGGATTTTCGTCACACTTTGTGTGTTTGTTTCTGTACTTAAGTTGACCTCTAACCAACCATTGCCAAATTGACCCACAAACTATCAACCCACGACCCAATGTCATTCGTACCTCCCTCACGTTCTCGACTCTTCAAAATCGAAGTCGCCATTCATTCGGGGGCGCACACAGAAGCTGAAATCCATTCTCTTGCTCTCTATCCCTTTGTCGTTCTCTGCTCATGGAACCTGGCTCCCAAACGAACAGACCTTCCGAGCCGCAAGGATCCAGGCTTCCTTCGGATCTCTCACATGTACCCCCTCTGCGAATTGCAAGCACTCACAGCCGTCCGACTCTTACGCGAGCAAGAGTTAAAGACATTCTGGGGTTGATTTTCGACCGTCGACTTTTAATCCAGCCGAGTGGATCCAAAAAGGCAAGTGCCCTCCCCAACCTCTCCTTGTGGGGAGGGGGCATCATGAGGTTACCGAAATACCAGGAAAACACTGAAATACCGCAAGCACCAAATTAGAGGGCTCGAAGACCGATACTGGGGTCGATTCGCTCCTTTTCGGCCTTCGATTTGATCCAGCTAAGTGGAATTGAAAGGGCAAGTGCTCTCCCTGTGGGCTCCGAAAATTCGGCCCCGGCCTCCGCATCGCGCGCTTTTCTTTCTTATTCGGCGAGGGAGTTTTAACGAACTAAGTTCCGAGGTAAATTTTGGAAGGCAGATGGGTTTGTAGATAAGACACTACCCAGAGATTTCGCCCTCATTTGCGAGGACTTTATGATCTGAGTTCTGGTTTCCTATAGGCGCAAGCCCCTATAGTTAATTACCCCTCCCGATCACGAGAGAGAACTTTCGATTAAGGCTAGTCGTCAATCAGATACGCAGAGTATACGTGTTATCTGGCATATAGTAGCAGCAATAGGTTTTGAATTTGGAGAACTGGATTTGGATTTGAGAATTTGGAAAGTTTGGGTACTTGAAAAGATTTAATATTTAAAATAGAAATTGCACCATCTAGCACTTAAAGCGGATGGTGGGGGAATGGATGATAGACCCGATCAAGATCCCATGGTTCCGTCGTCCCGGGCCATCGTGGTCCCTGGTCTACTTAGTCAGAGGAGGTAGTCGACCCAACCTGACAGAAGGATCCTTGTCGGCAGCCATGGGTTGCTTCGTCCAAGGGGACCTTGTAGACCGGGGTTGGATGTTTGTCTAAGGGGACAAATTTGAATTCACCTTAGCTAACAGAGGGCTTTGTGCCCTATCGATCATATCCTATTGATTCATATCTCAAGGATTTGATGTCAGTAAGGAGCGCATTGGCTCTGGCCATAACCGAGATATCGTGGTGCCATTTGGCGGCGAAACCACACGGTTCAGAGGGCCCCGGGTCGTCGTAACCGTTTATCCTGCGGTGGCCATTTGACGGCTAACCGCCGGTTAGAGGACACGTACCACGTCCTTACTGGCAAGAGATTGTTTGAGAATGGATCCTAGTGATATTTTCGACTAGGCATTTGGCTCTTTGTGAGCTAGAGTTTATTTGAATTTGTCCACCCCGGCAGACTGTTGCGGAGGGTGGATGGATTTTACTTTGAGTGATTGATGGATTGATTTCAGATTAAAATATCTGGATTTTTGGGATTGATTTTTGAATTTTTGGAGTATGGATTTTGTGTGGACTTTGAGTATTTGTGAGACATTTGAAATATTTGAGAACCCCTCCGGTTGAGATCTTCAATCAACGCGGCCATCATCGGGGTGTTTAGGGGTCATTTCCATTTGATTGAACCTTGTCGACCCTATCAACTTATCGATAGGGGATCAGGTTTCTCGTAGGCTTTGTGCCTTTTGTTTAGTGAATTATCTTGATTTTAGGCTTTGAAGGCCTAAAAAGAATGTATTTAAACAAATACACCGTTCGATACAACCGTGTATTTTGTTAGGTAGTTCGAATCTTGTCGACTTCTATTGATCCGTATAGAAGGATCGGATTCGAACTTGAATTCACTTGTCAACCCGCGCAGCATCCCTAAGCGTCACGTGTGTACCAATAACACGCTTGCCAGGGCCCATGCGGGTGTTTGGGGGCATTTTGTAATTAAACCCTGTCGACTCCTTTTACCTGCTAAGAAGGATCGGGTTTAAATTTAATAACCCGCGCAGCATCCCTAGACGTCACGTGTGTACCAATAACACGCTCGCCGGGGCCCATGCGGGTTGAGATTATATTTACCCCTTGTGTACCTATGTGTATACAAACTAAGGTGCACGTGCAAGGGTATTTATTTCAGATCTTATTGACGCCTTCTGTCTGCTAGTAGGAGTGTTGCAGATCCGGTGGCGTTGAGTTGTGGATCGTAGACGCCTTCTGTCTGCTTGTATATGTGTTGCAGATCCGGTGGCGATGAGTTTTGATGTTGAATCCCCCTTTCTCATTCACCAGGGAAGAATTTTCTGGATTCGGGAGTCAAAGGCTGCTGATTTGGGGAGGACTCCCTTTAGGCTCTTCAGTGTGGCAGATTTGTTATTTCCGGTATTTGTAGGTACCAGAGCTGTTTTCTTCTTGAGTATAGAACTAAGAAGAGAGTTTAGAACACCAGGAAGTTTGGTTCTAATTTGTTCAAACATGTCCTCCCTTATGCCAGGGGGTGTCCTTTTTTCGTACATCGGGTTGCCTTTGTACCCGGCATACTTGAAGATCTTGATCACCATTGTCGTAGGTGATATCTGTACTCGTGTCCACAGTGATTCGTTGTTCTTTCAATACACTGTTGTTATTCATAAGAATCCCTTTGCAGGGGACTGTCGTTGTAGGTAATATCCGTACTTGTGTCCACAGTGATTCGTTGTGCCTACGAGGTACTCACTGTTGTTATCCACAAGCTGGTTGTATCCATTTACGAGGACTCGTTGCGTCCGCCACGAGCTCCTGGAACTGTTCGTAGGAGACCCACTGTTTCCTACATCATGTCCACCTATCACCAATCTCAGGTGGTTTGATTGTATTTGTTTGACCTCGTAAGGATCATCGTAGGAGATGTACTTGTGTCCACAGTGGTTCGTTGTATTTGCGATATACACACTGTTGTTATCCACAAGTGGCTCGTGTTTGTTTGTAGGGATCCGTTGTATTTGCTACGACCTCCTGAAGATATTTGTAGGAGACCCATTGTTGCCAACATCATACCCACCTATCACCAATCTCAGGTGGGTGTTTTGATGTATTTGCTTGTAGGGAGGCGGATCCTCCATCATTGGTCTCCTGTGTCGCCATCTCAATCAACAGGCATGGCGCATTTGACTTCGTAGGATTTCATGCATTGAGGTCTTGTAGTTTAAGTTTCCCATATGTGGTCCAAATTTTGATCTTTGCATGTGTTTGGATCCAAATTCAGTTTCATTTAGACTTGAATTCATCAAGTTTACAAATCCCCACTTGATGTCATATAGCCTGAGTTCAAGTGCGAGTTCAACTGCTTTGTTCGGATCCAGATCCAGTCCAAATCAAAGTCTTTGTTTGATGTTTTAGTCTTGTTCAATCCCCCTGCAGTCCTTTGAATTCAATTGCATGCTCACATTTTGTTCAAAGTTTTCTGGAGTCCTTTTGAGTTTAATTTTGTGCTCAAATGATTTGAGTTTGAGTTCCAATTTGATTTCATTTGGATTTGATATTCAGAAATCATTTGAGTTTTGTTCTGATTCAGGTCCACAGTTCATTGTTCATTTGAATGCATGCTCTTGTTCTTTTCTGTTCATACAAGTCCTCTGCTCATTTAGTTCGAGTTCTGTACATTTTTGTTCAAGTACAGGTCTTTTATATTTTTGCTCAGCTGAAGTCTTCAAATTGTTTAAGTCTCGTGTACTTCAGTGAAAATTTTGGCAGCACCCCGGCATATCCCCCATTTGGGGGAAAATTGGGGAGCTGGGCCTTCCCACCACGCTACTAGAGCGTGTATGGTAGGTGTCCTTGGACACCGCGGCCGTACAAAATTTCATCCCACCACGCTACAAGAGCGTGTATGGGGCCTTCAGCAGTACCCGTACAGTAGAACAGCAGTAGCGTACCAGAACAGCAGTGACTCCCAGAACAGCAGTGACTCTCCCCACCACGCTACAAGAGCGTGTATGGGGCTCTCCCACCTCGTCGTATGCGTCGCACCGGGCTCCCTCCTACCGTGCTACAAGAGCGCGTATAGGTGGTTCCCCGGTCCGCTGCAAACGTCGAGAATGGGATTGGGGTTAGAAATTATACCTTACGTAGCAGTCGTCGGCGGTGTCGGTGTCGAGGTCGAGGTCGAGGTCCGTCCCCACCACGCTACAAGAGCGTGTATAGGGCTTACCCGCCTCGTCGTATGCTTCGCACCGGGCTCCCTCCTACCGTGCTACAAGAGCGCGTATAGGTGGTTCTCCGGTCCGCTGCAGGCGTCGAGAACGGGATTTAAGTTAGAAATGTATACCTTGAAGTCCCGACGGGCTGGCAGTGTCGGCTCGAGGATCGAGGCAAGAGGGGCAAGCATGCTTCTCTTTTTTTTTATAATTAATATTAATTAATTATAAATTAATTAATAAATCATTTTTAATTAATTATTTTAATTAATCATAATTAATTAAACTAATTAATTAAAATTTATAAAATTTAATTAAAATTATTAGTTATAATTAATTCACAATTAATTATAACTAATTAATTTTAGTTAATTTTAATAAATTGTAATTAATTAAAATTAATTAATAATAATTAATCTTATTATAATTAATTAAAATTAACTCTAATAAAAATTAATTATAATTAATTAAATTAATTATAATAATTTAATTCGAATTAATTAGAATTAATTATAATAATTATAATTAATTAAAAATAATAAATTTAATTAATTATATTTAATTAATTTAATTATAAAATAATAATAATAAAAATAAATAAAAATTTCTCTCCCTCCCCAATCTCTCGGTTCGGCGGATTTATGGGATTTGGCCGGAGTAGCGTGCAGAAGGGAGAGAGTTACCTTCACTAGCGGCGTGCTCCCGTCGTTGCTTTGGATCAAACTGCCGTAACTTTCGGTCCAGCGGGAAGGAACGCCGCCGGAGGAGGGGGGCCGAGCCGCAGCGAAGTCGACCGGCCACGGGAGAACCGAAGAAGCCGTGAAAGGGAGAAAGTTAATTTCACAGCGAGCGAGCTCTCTGTGCAGCTTCCGATCAAAATGCAGTAACTTCTGATCCCGTCTGGGAAGACGTCGAGGGAGGAGTCGAACAGCACCGGAGAAGCCGGAGTAGCGATCGAAAGGGAGAAAGTTGTCTTCACAGCAGAGCGAGCTCCCCAGTTACTTCCGATCAAACTGTCGCAGCTTCCAATCTGTCCAGGAAGAAGACAAAGAGGAAGATGTCGGAGAAGGTGCGAAGTCGAACGGCGTCGGATGGGGGAGAAGCACGCAAAGGAAGAAAGTTATCTTCACAGCGAATGAGCTCTCATTCTTGCTTCCAATCCTAATGTCGTAACTTCCGATTCGACAGAGAAAGGACGTCGTCGTGCGAGCCTTATGCGGAGATCGTGGGAAAATAAGCGACGTCGTGCTGAATTCGGCGCCGGACAGGTACGTTAACTTTCTCTTTTTTTTTTCTTTTGTTTTATACGGCGGCAGGTCAACAAATGCCCCCCAACAAATGTGGTAGGCGTCTGGAGCGGGCCACGTTTGTTGCATGCTGATTGACCCTGTGGATCTCTAGATATCTATTCTAGATGTCACACAAGGATTTTTATTTAGTGGTCTCCAAAAGTTTATTTGGATGTCACACTACTTTCTTTTAGTGGATCTCCAAAATCTTGTTTGGATGTCACACTAAAATTTTCATTTAGTGGATCTCCAAAATTTGTTTGGATGTCACACTACTTTCTTTTAGTGGATCTCCAAAATCTTGTTTGGATGTCACACTAAAATTTTCATTTAGTGGATCTCCAAAATTTGTTTGGATGTCACAATACTCTCTTTTAGTGGATCTCCAAGATTTTATTTGGATGTCACACTAATCTTCTTTCTCCATAGCGCTTTTAGATGTATCCATAGATGGTTGATATCTTGTCGAAATTTTAAATATTTATTTGGGGATCTCGGCATATAGCACGATGTCAATCCAAATAAATATTTAAAATGCCCCCAGTCTTTAGGGACATTTGTAGATGTCATCTAGGGTGCTCATTCTGCAGCTTTTGCTAGCGTCCCGAGATTTAGATTCCTTCTGTCCTGTGCTTTATGCTGCAAACTTGGTGAAGGATTGTCTGATTTGTTTTTGTTGACTTGTCAGAAATTTTGTATTCCTTCTGCCCTTTGCTTCTAGCTTTGGCGGGCTTGATGAAGGAGTAGATGCCAATGACCTAAACCCTTAGGCTTGTATTAGGTCGATGGCGAAAAGTCATCGGTCCAGAGCTTTGTGCATAGCGGACTTGTTGATGACAGAATTCCCTTAGTTCAGCTTATGGCTTTTCTTGAATTTTGGGATAGTTTTCTTCGGTCCTTTGCTTTGTGCTTTGGTGGACTTGTTGAAGAAAAGTTTCTTCGATCCTCGCTTTGTGCTTGACGGTTTTGTTGAAGGATTTGCAAGTTTTAGATTCAGTTGATAGTACCGAATATAGGTAGTATCTTGATCCTTAACCACTTGAGAAGACTTTAATCTGAGTTACTTGAGTTCATCAGATCGGGGGAGCTGGAATTTGACAGCTATTCGTCCTCTGGTTGCTGAGATGGGGGTTCCTCTACTTCGGCCTTTCTTATGGCTTGTTGAGTAGATGGAGCTGCCAGCGATCCGGCCATATTTGGGCTTGTTGGATCTGACACTTTACACCCATTCAGTCTTCAGACTTGAGCTATGGGAATTGCGCTTCCCTAATGCTGATTTTGCTGAAGTTGACAAATTTGAAGTCATCCTTCATGGTTTTGGATTTTGGAGCCTACGAACATTCAGTAGTTGCTCGAGACTCATTCTTCCATTGGAACTTTGATTCTCCGGTCATTTTGGAGAACTTTGCAGACTACGATCACTTGGACTTGTCGAGTCAAATTGGCCTTCGTTCTTCCTACAGTCTTCACTGGCGGGTTGACGAAGTGGGGGTTCCGCTACTACAGCCGTTCTTATGGCTTGTTGAGTAGACGGAGCTGCCAGCGATCCGGCCATATTTGGGCTTGTTGGATTCGACCTTTTACACCCATTCGAACCTTAAGCTTCAGGCTATTGAAATACTTCAAGCTTTTTCGGCTCAATTTTGTAGGAGTGTGTAGTTTCAAAAGTCTCTTTCTTGACTTTTAAACCTTAGTTTGTTGGAGAAGGTGTCTCGATCTTTTGAGAGGTCACCTACATAGACTTTGAAAAAGAGGATCTTTGTATTCTTTGACACAAAAGAATATTTGAATTGATAATTTTAAATATTTATTCAGGGATCTCGGCATGTAGTGCGATGTCGACCCGAATAAATATTTAAAATGCCCCCTGTCTCGCAGGGACATTTTAGAGCAAAATAGAATTGAAATCTTAAAATTTTAAATATTTATTCGAGGATCTCGGCACGTAGCGCGATGTCGACCCGAATAAATATTTAAAATGCCCCCAGTATAACAGGAAGATTTTGAAATGTATTCTCATAACAAAGGAAAATTTCAAAATCCTCAATGCATATGCTGACAGTAATGTATGAAAAACTTAATACATTAAGCATAATATTTTCTTGGAAAATTTCATGCGTAGTATTTCTTCAAATATCGACCATTGATCGGTGGCATGGGCCTTTGACCATTCAGATCAATGAGTTGATAAGCTCCACCCTGATACACCTTCTCGATGACGAAAGGTCCTTCCCAGTTGGAAACAAATTTGCCACCAATTTTTCTGTGCGGGATGATTGGTCTTCTCTGCACCAGGACCAATTCTCCTTCTTGAAATGATCGAGGACGAACCATTCGATCAAAGGACTTTGTCATTCTTGCTCGGTAGATCTCCAGGTTCTGCTGAGCTTGTAACCTGATTTCATCGAGTGCATCGAGCTCCTCTATTCTTAGACGAGCATTTTGTTCTTGAGTCAGCTCATTCTGGACAGCAACTCGAAGAGATGGAAGTTCAACTTCTAGTGGCAGTACGGCCTCAACTCCAAATACTAGAGAGTAAGGAGTGGCTTTGGTTGGCGTTTTGTAAGTTGTACGATACGCCCATAGCGCTTCTGCCATCTTCGTATGCCACTCTCTTTTGTTTTTGGAGAGAATCTTTTTTAGCAATTTCACCAACGTTTTGTTGAAAGCTTCAGCTAAGTCATTTGCTCTTGGATAATATATAGAGGAATACCGCCAATCGATTTTATGCCGATCAACGAACTTGTAGATTTTTGTACTTTTAAATGCAGTTCCATTGTCTGAGATTATGCGACGTGGCACATCAAATCTGTAGACGACATTATGGGTGAAGAAGTTGATCACGTGCTCAGACGTAACTTCTTTAAATGGGACTGCTTCTGCCCACTTTGAGAAGTAGTCGGTTGCTGCCAAGATGAAGCGGTGTCCTGCTGATGACGGCGGATCTATCGGCCCGATAATATCAGTACCCCAACATTCAAATGGCCAGGACGCTATTGTAGGGTGCAGCGGATTAGGCGGTTGATGTATAACATCACCGTGAATCTGGCACTCGTGGCACCTCTTAGCGTGATTGATACAATCTCTGACCATGGTCGGCCAATAGTAACCCATTCTTTTAATTTTGATTGCCATCTTGGGACCTGACTGGTGTGCTCCACAGAGTCATTCATGAACTTCTGCCACAACTTTATCAGCTTCTCGAGTTCCTAAGCATCTTAGCCACATTTGTTCGAAAGCACGCCGATACAATGTGTTGTTGACAAATGCATATCGTAGCGCTCTCTTCTTGATTTGAGCAGCTAATGATTTGTCTGTTGGCAATTTACTTTCTTTAAAGTAATCAATGAAAGGCAGTCTCCAGTCATCTTCTTCCTCGACATCTAGACAATGCCACCATGATTCTGAAGTTTGACTGACCTTTCGTCTTTTCTTAGGAACTTGATGTTTTTCAAGTTGATCTTCGAGATCAACTGGTTGGGGAGGTTGAGGATCAACTGGAGTTGTATCCTGCTGGCTTGAATTTGGTATTCCCTCTGCCTGCGGGAATTGTAATAATGCTGGCTCTAAGATCCTTCGATTGTGCACCATAATTATTATAGGCCATTCGTCGTCCATATTCGCCATTTCTTTAGCCAATTTAGCAAGAGAATCAGCTTTGCCATTTTGACCTCGGGGAACTTGAGTTAGTTTGACAACTGGAATTTGCTTCATAAGATCAAGAACTCGCCGATGATAACAGGCCAACTCGAACTTGGTGATTTTGTAAACTCCCAGCACTTGATTTACAACAAGTTGAGAATCACCGAAGATTTGGAGATTTTGAATTCGGACATCGATTGCAATCTCCAATCCTGCTATTAGGGCTTCATATTCAGCCTCATTATTGGTCCGAGGTTCAGTCAAACTGAACGAAAATCTCATTATGCCTCCCTCGGGTGCTACGAAAATGATTCCAATTCCGGCTTGAGCCTTTTCGAGATTTGGAGGCCGAGCACGCTTGATTGACGATGCTCCGTCAAAGTACATTTCCCATACTCGTAGCATCTCCTCTTTTTCAACATTCATGATCTGCTCGTCAGGTAGATCGTCGTTGAGCGGAGAATCTGCAGGGATAGGATGTGCAGCAAGAAAATCTGCCAACACCTGCCCTTTCACTGCCTTTTGAGGGACATATGTGATATCAAACTGCAGGAGTATCACTGCCCACCTTGCCAAACGACCTGTCAACGCTGGTCTTGTCATCAAAAACTTCAGCGGATCGATCTTTGATATCAAGGTGATTTTGTGAGACAACATATAATGGCGGAGCTTCTGCACTGCGAAGATCAGGGCCAAGCAATGTTTCTCGATTGGAGAGTAGCGGGTTTCTGCTCCTATCAACCTCCGACTGATGTAGTAGAGTGCATTCTCCTTGCCTTCTTCATTATGCTGGGCTAATAGTGCTCCGAGGGACTCTTCTAGTGCTGCCGTATACAGTATAAGAGGCTTTCCCGGGATTGGCGCCGCGAGAATAGGAGGATTCAACAGATATCTTTTGATGCTGTCAAATGCTTCTTGGCACTCTGCGTCCCATTTGAAACGGACATCTTTCTTCATTAGCTTTGAAAATGGCTGGCACCTACCCGATAGATTTGATATAAATCTCCGAATGAAAGCCAGTTGTCCTTGTAAGGAGCGGAGTTGACGAAGGTTCTTTGGAGGTGGCATCTCCACGATCGCCTTGATCTTGTTGGGGTCGACTTCGATTCCTCGATGTCGAACAACATATCCCAGAAATTTCCCTGAGGATACCCCAAATGCACACTTGAGAGGGTTCATCTTCAGATCATATTTTCTGATTCTTTCGAACACGATCCTCAAGTCATGAATGTGGTCTTTTCGACCTATGCTTTTAATGACCAAGTCATCTACATAGCATTTTCTGATGAATCAAATCATCAAATATACGAGTCATCGCCCGCTGGTAGGTGGCACCAGCGTTCTTCAGGCCGAAGGGCATAACTGTGTAGCAGAATATGCCTATAGGCGTTCTGAATGATGTATGTCTTTCGTCTTCATGCGCCATTTTGATCTGATTGTAGCCTGACGATCCGTCCATAAAGGAGAACATATCGTAATTGGATGTATTGTCAACTAGAAGCTCTGATACTTTGAGCGGAAAGTCATCTTTCGGGCATGCCTTATTAAGGTCCCTGAAGTCGATGCAGATACGAATCTGGCCATTCTTCTTCTTTACAGGGACGATATTGGCAATCCAGTCGGCATATTTTTCTTCTCGAATGAAGCCTGCTTCTATGAGCTTCTTCGTTTCTGCAATCACCTGCTCTTCAATCTCCAATCTCATTCTTCTTGGAGCTTGTTTGACGGGTGCTGCATCAGACTTGATGGCTAATCTGTGAACTGCCACATCAGGGGATAAGCCAGGCATCTCAGCATATGTCCAAGCAAAACAGTCCCTGAATTCACATAGTAGCTCTTTTATTTTTTCTATTTGATCTTCTGGTAGAAGAGAGCTAATAAAGGTTGGGCGAGGGTCCTCAGTTCCCAAATTGACTTCTTTGAGCTTGTCCATCGTAGCAGCTTGTCCACCATCTTCCAGTTCTTCTGGTGCAGGCTCAGCTTCTACGGGTTTATCATCATAAGCATTGGTTTCGTATGTTTCTTCAGCACCATCATCATCGGATTTGATTTCTCCACATGTGATCGCCCGACAAATCTCCTTCCGGAGGAATTTTCTTTTGATGAATCCAATACCTTTATATGCGTCTGTATCCTTCTGCCGTAACGGACGCGGACTCCTCCCATACCAGAGGCCTAAGCTTGTACGGAGCTGTCGTTTGGTAGTAGGAATATTGATTTGCTTTCGTAGCATTCTTTGAATATTTTTGGTACTGAATTTGGGTAGCCTCGTAGGAAATAATTCCTCGGAGTCGATGAGCATGCAATCCCAGTCATGATTCTCCTCTTCATGAACTCCCGTGGAATATAACACATTCTTTGGCACAGTCCCATTTTTACGGGGAGGCAGATAAAGAGTGGAGAGTTCTTCAATTTTATGAACCTCACGCGAAATGATTTCCTTGAAATGTTGCAAGGGAAGACGTGTGACTACGAGTACGCTGTCTGAAATTAACAGACTGTCTATTCTTCTGGAGAACACACTCTGCACTGAATTCATATAGATTGAGTCGTAGTCATAATCATCATTTGAAAATTCAATCTGCCTACTCCATTCATCCGTGGACTGGCATACTTTTCGAGATTTGGCAGGAGTAACATCATCTTCATCCGTGTCACTCCCAAGATGAGGTACATGTTTCTTTTCTTTAGGAATGATTTGTGATTTTGGAAGAGTCGGCGCTGCCTTCTTTCTCCCCACACGCTTCTTCTCATCTTCTTGCTTGGATTTCTTTGCAGCCTTAGAATTTGATGCCCTAGCCTCAAGAGAACTTGACGACTTTTGCTTCTTTGGCATGAAGTACTTAGCATCTTCATAAACTGTTACTTCATGTACTGCAAAGGGCTGAATATCGCCAGAGATCCTGAATTCTTCTCCTTCTCTGAGATATTTCATGCACTGGTGTAATGTTGAAGGGACAACGCCGTATTCGTGCAACCAGGGGCGACCTAATAACGCCTTGAACGAAGTGTCCGCATCAATTACATGAAATTTGGCTTCTGTATGGAGTTCCCCAAATACGAGAGGAAGCATAAACGAACCAAGGGTTTTCTGCCCTTTCTCGTTAAAACCATGCACCATCAACTTGTCTTGCCCAAGATGCTCTACGTCGAGGCACATTGATCTCAGTGCTTTAAGGCTCATAAGATTTACGGAAGATCCGGGATCAATCAGAATCCGACTAATCATCATACCGTCACTCTCTGCTGTAACATACAAAGGGCGGTTGTGATCTGCCGTTCCAAGCAGCATATCATCCTCAGCAAAGGTGATGAGGGGCTCATTTCGAGCTTGCAAGACTTCCGTCAAATTGCGCTCAGCAAAATATGCCTCATATCTTTCGGGGTCCTTAAGAGCTTGGATCAAAGTTTCTCGAAGGTCTTTAGACATCAAGAGGGCATCATATATGCTGAGTTGTGCTGGGATCTTCCTCAAGTGGGATAAGATATTATAATCTATCCCCTTAGATGAAGTCTCTTTCTTCTTGGAGTCATTTAGGATAATATCTTCATTGACAATTATCTCTTTTCCTTTATCTTTGTTAGGAATCCCCTTCTTTGGTGGAGGCGGCAGTACCTTGCCACTCCTCAACTGCACCTGGGCCACCTCATCTGATTCAGACTTGTTTGATGAAGCATTCTCTTCAGAGTCAGCCATTGTTGTGTCTGAGGATTCATCTGTAGACTCGGAATCGTCTCCCAACTCCACTTGTTTCATTTGTGATTCTATGCTTGGATCTGAATCTTCATCATCTGGAAAACATAGATCTTCTGAACTGAATTCCATTGATGACACCATCAGACAAAATTCAGGGGCCGCTTCTTTAGCGTATTTCTCTCTTTCTGATATTTTTAAAGTTGTTGAGATGACTCGACATATCTCCGTAGGAAGAGATTCATCATCAGCTTCTTCCTCCTTTTCATCTATTTTAAGCTCTTTCATAAAATCACCGAGCTTAATAGGCCTCATGACAGTCTGGTAATATTCACCCAAACTATCAATAGCCTTTTGAGTTGCAGTCTTCTTTACCACAGGCTTCTTCAACTTGGCTTTCTTCCTAGAAGACTTTGGCTTTGCTTTATCAGATTTGGATGAACTAGCTTGACCAGGTTGCTGTTTAGAAGTGGATGCTTGTGACATAGGCAACCATTTTAAATTCAGTACTGGCTCAGTAGAGGACTTCCACTTGACACCAGGAACTCCTTCTAACTGTTTCAGCATTTTTGATGTCTTCTTGGAAATCACCGTTTCCCATTGTTCACCTTGAATAGGTTCTTTCATTTTTTCTTTAAGCGGGAGTACGGAAGAGGACGTAACTACCCGGGTGGATTCTTTTCTGGGACGAACCAACACATTATCTGATAATGTCAGTTCTCCCCTCTTGTACATCTTTTCTAACCAATCTTTGAAGACATAACAATCTTCAATTGGATGGCTAACTACCCGATGATATGGGCAGTAGTTTGGGTCGCCACTGTGTTTGGACTCTTCAGGTCTTTTGCATTCTGGCAATTCTAGACCGTTCTTGAGTGCTTGTCGAAATAGTTTAGCGACACTCTCCCTTTTAAATGAATATTCTTTATTCATTTTCTCCTTGAGGGAAGGGAACGTTCTATCACCAGTTCCCGTGGGTTGCCTCTGGCGCTCTCCTCCACCAGGAAAGACTCGAGGTTTGTCATTTCCTCCAAGAACCAACTTTGGTTGAGGGTTTGGATTGTAAGCTTGCTTTGCTTTTTCTTCATATTGCATCGGCTGCTTTCCTTTATCCACATTATATACTACCTTTTTACCTTTATCAGGTCTAGGAGGGAATGCGGAGTAAACATCATTTCTTTTAGCATCAGGAGCTTTAGCCTTTTTGGATTTATCAGGGTAGCTTTCAGACTTTGATAAGTTTAACTTCTCAAATTTTGCCACCTTATCCAACAGATCTTGAAAAGTAGTAATTGAAGCCATGCATAAGAAGGGTTGCATTTTATCATCAATGTTTCCCATCAGTAATTGAACTGCATGTTCTTCTTCTAGTTGCTGCTCGCACTTCATGCTGAGATTGCGCCAGCGTGTTATGTATCTCGTTACTGATTCATCCTTTCTCCTTTTATCAAGGGCAAGATCAGCAATGGTAGTCTTCTCTATTGCACTGGCAAATCTTTTCACGAACAAGGCCTCTAATTCTGCGAAGGTCTTCAGAGAATCATTTGGCAGCTCAGCATACCATTCGAAAGCAGTTCCACTCAAGCTGCTTACGAATTGCCTGAATAACAGAGCATCATTACCCCCTGTGTTCCCACAGGTTGCTTTGAACTGCGCCAGATGCTGTCTGGGATTTTTATTGCCATCGAAAATATTGAACTTCGACACAGAATATCCCTTTGGATATGGCACCTGATCGTACTCTGCTGGGTACGGGCGACCTTTTCCTACCAACTTCTCTGCCTGTTCAGCAGCTATAATGGCCTTGATCTTTTCACTGATTATGCCTTCCAACTGCGATGCAGTTACAGGTTCAGAGGTATTCGCCACATTTTGGGGAGTGCGTTGGCGGGTACGATCATCGTTCTTATCGCCACCTTCAGGTATACCTTTCACTCCTGAAGCTTGGTGTGCTTGAGAATTTTGAGGATTAGCAGATTGGTTGATGGGTTGAGCCGGTGCAGGGCCCACAGAAGTGGTTTTCTGCATCATCTCCATCATGGCCGTCATCTGAGTCATCATCTCAGTCATTTTATCATTCAACTGAGAGATTTCTTTATCTTTCCTTCGCATCTGTCGCCTCATTTGATTTCTCATTTCAGCGAGTGTGATGTCTTCGCCAGCAAAGGGATTTTCTCCAACCTCTTCTTCTTACTCATCTCCTTCTTCTGAGGAGCGAGCACTTTGGCTAGCAATGGATCTAGCCCTGTGGCGACGTCGATAAACACGTACGCGCGGCTGTGATTGTTGGTCTTCTTCATCACCATCATCATCTTCAACATCAATGTGGCTGACCATACGAACCATTTCGATCTCCATAGTATCATCATCGTCATATTCTTTTTCATCTTCTCGTACCTGAATTTCTGAGCGGCGTCGCCACTGAATTTCAGGCTCTTGACTTGGAATGATTACTTCTTCGATCTGCGGACTACGATCGAAATGAACTTCCTCTTTGGCTGAAGTAGGAGAATGACGGGATCTCCTGGAAGACTCTCCAGGATGTCGACCGTCCATATAATTGTCGTCATTATGGGTCTTCTTTTGGACCCATTTCTGACGAGTTCTATTAGTAGGGACGGATCTCCGGTAGACAGCTCCGGATGTCACGCCTGGTCTATCTTTTTCTTCAAAAATCTTTTCCTTTCGAGGCTTCGGCCTCCAAACTTGTTTGCCTTTCCGCTGGGCCCTTTCGGCGACGGATTCTTGGACATGTGGTCCAAGTGTCACGCCCCGATGTGCTTCCCGCGGAACTTGGCGTTGGTAATTTCTTTGTTTGGCTATCACAACAGACGATAGCCTCTCTCTTGGAGGAGTTCTTCGGGCCTCAACAATCAGTGGCCTCTGAAACTTCTTTTTCATTAAGCCCTTCTCCTTGACTGTCTTCAGTACACGGTGTACCCGGGCAGACAGACGTTCGGGCTCTCTTATCTTCTGAGGGGCTGGAACTTCAAGCTGACGCTCCCAAAAAGATTTCTTGAGCTCACCAGAAGAGCTATTTCTTTTTATCCACTTTAGATTGGCGAACTTATTCTGAGTGGGAATATTGACTTCTGATTCTTGTGCTGGCAGATTGGAGGGATGGACTGGTACAGGTAATTGCTGAGCTCGCAACTCTGCATTTCTCTTCCTCCTTTGCCTTCTAGTAAGCCTTCCTCCAGATGAAGAAGCTTCATTATCATACCTCCCAGGTGCAACAGTCTCTCTGGGCAGGGCGGTGGTGTTTGCAGTCACCACAGAGATCTTTCTTCCAGTGACAACCCTCTTTGCAGTAAGGGCCTCAGGCTGGGATAGTCTTTCAAATACAGAGGTTCTTCCTTGGGCAGCACCTCTAACAGTAGTCCTTTTAGAGTGGGACCTTCCAGAAGGTTCTTCAGAGTTTACGCCGTACACAGGAACGGCTGCAGCCCTTGCAGAAGCTGCTGAGAATTCGAGCCCACCAAAGTGAATGGTGGCTCCAGTATTTCCAGTCTCTATGACAGCATTTGCCAGTTGAATTTTAGCTCCTCGTCCCAGTTGGACGGTCATTGGGGTGTCCTGCATTTTCATTCTGCACAAATGAAAGATAGGGGTTAGTGATCACATTAATACATCATCACCCCACATTTTCATAAAACAGGAATAACGCAGGACGAATGATAGCAGAAAAATTAGCATGGAATTGAAAACCCTGCTAAACGAATTTCCATTGATCTTATTTAAAAGATTCATTTTCAGGAACTTTCAGTAATGGATCTTTGGATATAAGAACCAAATGTCACATCCTGATGTTCACCATATAGAGCATAGCATTTTGGCTGCTACTATAACATTTATATGACTAGCCAAAGATGGAAAGAGAAACCATTCCCCAGCGGAGTCGCCAGAAATCTGTGGGCTCCGAAAATTCGGCCCCGGCCTCCGCATCGCGCGCTTTTCTTTCTTATTCGGCGAGGGAGTTTTAACGAACTAAGTTCCGAGGTAAATTTTGGAAGGCAGATGGGTTTGTAGATAAGACACTACCCAGAGATTTCGCCCTCATTTGCGAGGACTTTATGATCTGAGTTCTGGTTTCCTATAGGCGCAAGCCCCTATAGTTAATTACCCCTTCCGATCACGAGAGAGAACTTTCGATTAAGGCTAGTCGTCAATCAGATACGCAGAGTATACGTGTTATCTGGCATATAGTAGCAGCAATAGGTTTTGAATTTGGAGAACTGGATTTGGATTTGAGAATTTGGAAAGTTTGGGTACTTGAAAAGATTTAATATTTAAAATAGAAATTGCACCATCTAGCACTTAAAGCGGATGGTGGGGGAATGGATGATAGACCCGATCAAGATCCCATGGTTCCGTCGTCCCGGGCCATCGTGGTCCCTGGTCTACTTAGTCAGAGGAGGTAGTCGACCCAACCTGACAGAAGGATCCTTGTCGGCAGCCATGGGTTGCTTCGTCCAAGTGGACCTTGTAGACCGGGGTTGGATGTTTGTCTAAGGGGACAAATTTGAATTCACCTTAGCTAACAGAGGGCTTTGTGCCCTATCGATCATATCCTATTGATTCATATCTCAAGGATTTGATGTCAGTAAGGAGCGCATTGGCTCTGGCCATAACCGAGATATCGTGGTGCCATTTGGCGGCGAAACCACGCGGTTCAGAAGGCCCCGGGTCGTCGTAACCGTTTATCCTGCGGTGCCATTTGACGGCTAACCGCCGGTTAGAGGACACGTACCACGTCCTTACTGGCAAGAGATTGTTTGAGAATGGATCCTAGTGATATTTTCGACTAGGCATTTGGCTCTTTGTGAGCTAGAGTTTATTTGAATTTGTCCACCCCGGCAGACTGTTGCGGAGGGTGGATGGATTTTACTTTGAGTGATTGATGGATTGATTTCAGATTAAAATATCTGGATTTTTGGGATTGATTTTTGAATTTTTGAAGTATGGATTTTGTGTGGACTTTGAGTATTTATGAGACATTTGAAATATTTGAGAACCCCTCCGGTTGAGATCTTCAATCAACGCGGCCATCATCGGGGTGTTTAGGGGTCATTTCCATTTGATTGAACCTTGTCGACCCTATCAACTTATCGATAGGGGATCAGGTTTCTCGTAGGCTTTGTGCCTTTTGTTTAGTGAATTATCTTGATTTTAAGCTTTGAAAGCCTAAAAAGAATGTATTTAAACAAATACACCGTTCGATACAACCGTGTATTTTGTTAGGTAGTTCGAATCTTGTCGACTTCTATTGATCCGTATAGAAGGATCAGATTCGAACTTGAATTCACTTGTCAACCCGCGCAGCATCCCTAAGCGTCACGTGTGTACCAATAACACGCTTGCCAGGGCCCATGCGGGTGTTTGGGGGCATTTTGTAATTAAACCCTGTCGACTCCTTTTACCTGCTAAGAAGGATCGGGTTTAAATTTAATAACCCGCGCAGCATCCCTAGACGTCACGTGTGTACCAATAACACGCTCGCCGGGGCCCATGCGGGTTGAGATTATATTTACCCCTTGTGTACCTATGTGTATACAAACTAAGGTGCACGTGCAGGGGTATTTATTTCAGATCTTATTGACGCCTTCTGTCTGCTAGTAGCAGTGTTGCAGATCCGGTGGCGTTGAGTTGTGGATCGTAGACGCCTTCTGTCTGCTTGTATATGTGTTGCAGATCCGGTGGCGATGAGTTTTGATGTTGAATCCCCCTTTCTCATTCACCAGGGAAGAATTTTCTGGATTCGGGAGTCAAAGGCTGCTTATTTGGGGAGGACTCCCTTTAGGCTCTTCAGTGTGGCAGATTTGTTATTTCCGGTATTTGTAGGTACCAGAGCTGTTTTCTTCTTGAGTATAGAACTAAGAAGAGAGTTTAGAACACCAGGAAGTTTGGTTCTAATTTGTTCAAACATGTCCTCCCTTATGCCAGGGGGTGTCCTTTTTTCGTACATCGGGTTGCCTTTGTACCCGGCATACTTGAAGATCTTGATCACCATTGTCGTAGGTGATATCTGTACTCGTGTCCACAGTGATTCGTTGTTCTTTCAATACACTGTTGTTATTCATAAGAATCCCTTTGCAGGGGACTGTCGTTGTAGGTAATATCCGTACTTGTGTCCACAGTGATTCGTTGTGCCTACGAGGTACTCACTGTTGTTATCCACAAGCTGGTTGTATCCATTTACGAGGACTCGTTGCGTCCGCCACGAGCTCCTGGAACTGTTCGTAGGAGACCCACTGTTTCCTACATCATGTCCACCTATCATCAATCTCAGGTGGTTTGATTGTATTTGTTTGACCTCGTAAGGATCATCGTAGGAGATGTACTTGTGTCCACAGTGGTTCGTTGTATTTGCGATATACACACTGTTGTTATCCACAAGTGGCTCGTGTTTGTTTGTAGGGATCCGTTGTATTTGCTACGACCTCCTGAAGATATTTGTAGGAGACCCATTGTTGCCAACATCATACCCACCTATCACCAATCTCAGGTGGGTGTTTTGATGTATTTGCTTGTAGGGAGGCGGATCCTCCATCATTGGTCTCCTGTGTCGCCATCTCAATCAACAGGCATGGCGCATTTGACTTCGTAGGATTTCATGCATTGAGGTCTTGTAGTTTAAGTTTCCCATATGTGGTCCAAATTTTGATCTTTGCATGTGTTTGGATCCAAATTCAGTTTCATTTAGACTTGAATTCATCAAGTTTACAAATCCCCACTTTATGTCGTATAGCCTGAGTTCAAGTGCGAGTTCAACTGCTTTGTTCGGATCCAGATCCAGTCCAAATCAAAGTCTTTGTTTGATGTTTTAGTCTTGTTCAATCCCCCTGCAGTCCTTTGAATTCAATTGCATGCTCACATTTTGTTCAAAGTTTTCTGGAGTCCTTTTGAGTTTAATTTTGTGCTCAAATGATTTGAGTTTGAGTTCCAATTTGATTTCATTTGGATTTGATATTCAGAAATCATTTGAGTTTTGTTCTGATTCAGGTCCACAGTTCATTGTTCATTTGAATGCATGCTCTTGTTCTTTTCTGTTCATACAAGTCCTCTGCTCATTTAGTTCGAGTTCTGTACATTTTTGTTCAAGTACAGGTCTTTTATATTTTTGCTCAGCTGAAGTCTTCAAATTGTTTAAGTCTCGTGTACTTCAGTGAAAATTTCGGCAGCACCCCGGCATATCCCCCATTTGGGGGAAAATTGGGGAGCTGGGCCTTCCCACCACGCTACTAGAGCGTGTATGGTAGGTGTCCTTGGACACCGCGGCCGTACAAAATTTCATCCCACCACGCTACAAGAGCGTGTATGGGGCCTTCAGCAGTACCCGTACAGTAGAACAGCAGTAGCGTACCAGAACAGCAGTGACTCCCAGAACAGCAGTGACTCTCCCCACCACGCTACAAGAGCGTGTATGGGGCTCTCCCACCTCGTCGTATGCGTCGCACCGGGCTCCCTCCTACCGTGCTACAAGAGCGCGTATAGGTGGTTCCCCGGTCCGCTGCAAACGTCGAGAATGGGATTGGGGTTAGAAATTATACCTTACGTAGCAGTCGTCGGCGGTGTCGGTGTCGAGGTCGAGGTCGAGGTCCGTCCCCACCACGCTACAAGAGCGTGTATAGGGCTTACCCGCCTCGTCGTATGCTTCGCACCGGGCTCCCTCCTACCGTGCTACAAGAGCGCGTATAGGTGGTTCTCCGGTCCGCTGCAGGCGTCGAGAACGGGATTTAAGTTAGAAATGTATACCTTGAAGTCCCGACGGGCTGGCAGTGTCGGCTCGAGGATCGAGGCAAGAGGGGCAAGCATGCTTCTCTTTTTTTTTATAATTAATATTAATTAATTATAAATTAATTAATAAATCATTTTTAATTAATTATTTTAATTAATCATAATTAATTAAACTAATTAATTAAAATTTATAAAATTTAATTAAAATTATTAGTTATAATTAATTCACAATTAATTATAACTAATTAATTTTAGTTAATTTTAATAAATTGTAATTAATTAAAATTAATTAATAATAATTAATCTTATTATAATTAATTAAAATTAACTCTAATAAAAATTAATTATAATTAATTAAATTAATTATAATAATTTAATTCGAATTAATTAGAATTAATTATAATAATTATAATTAATTAAAAATAATAAATTTAATTAATTATATTTAATTAATTTAATTATAAAATAATAATAATAAAAATAAATAAAAATTTCTCTCCCTCCCCAATCTCTCGGTTCGGCGGATTTATGGGATTTGGCCGGAGTAGCGTGCAGAAGGGAGAGAGTTACCTTCACTAGCGGCGTGCTCCCGTCGTTGCTTTGGATCAAACTGCCGTAACTTTCGGTCCAGCGGGAAGGAACGCCGCCGGAGGAGGGGGGCCGAGCCGCAGCGAAGTCGATCGGCCACGGGAGAACCGAAGAAGCCGTGAAAGGGAGAAAGTTAATTTCACAGCGAGCGAGCTCTCTGTGCAGCTTCCGATCAAAATGCAGTAACTTCTGATCCCGTCTGGGAAGACGTCGAGGGAGGAGTCGAACAGCACCGGAGAAGCCGGAGTAGCGATCGAAAGGGAGAAAGTTGTCTTCACAGCCGAGCGAGCTCCCCAGTTACTTCCGATCAAACTGTCGCAGCTTCCAATCTGTCCAGGAAGAAGACAAAGAGGAAGATGTCGGAGAAGGTGCGAAGTCGAACGGCGTCGGATGGGGGAGAAGCACGCAAAGGAAGAAAGTTATCTTCACAGCGAATGAGCTCTCATTCTTGCTTCCAATCCTAATGTCGTAACTTCCGATTCGACAGAGAAAGGACGTCGTCGTGCGAGCCTTATGCGGAGATCGTGGGAAAATAAGCGACGTCGTGCTGAATTCGGCGCCGGACAGGTACGTTAACTTTCTCTTTTTTTTTTTCTTTTGTTTTATACGGCGGCAGGTCAACACTCCCCAACCTCATCTCGTGTGGAAGGGACATTGGTAGCTTGCTGAAATTTCCTTAGAAAACTGTTTTGGGAGATTTACCAAATTTCTAGAAATTATCGAAGAGTAATTTATTAATTTTAAAATAAATTTAAATTTTAATCAACCATTTAATTTAAATTTAATTAAATCAAATTAAATTAAACTTTCCTTTAATTAATTGATTTAATCAATTTCAAATTAAATAATTTAAACTAATTAAAATGAAATTAAATCTTTAATAATTGATTTAAAACAAACCTAATTAAATAACTAATTAATTCATTTTTTTAAATAAAATTTTATAATAATTAATTTAAACTAAAGTTTAATTAATTAAAAATCTAATTGAATAGTTAATTTAAAATTTAATTTAATTTAACTAATTAATTAAAGAAAATAAAAGCTTTAATTAATTTAAAATTTAATTAAAATATAATTGAAAATAAAAAATTTAATTTAATTAAACTAATGTCTAATTAATGAAACAATTAATTGAATTTAAATATTTAAAATTAATTAAATTAATTGAGAACCAATTTTATTTATGTAATTTAAAATACATTTAAAATTTAAAATTTTAACTTACAAGCAAAGCTATTAATTTTAAATTAAGATTTAAACTTTAATTTAATTAATCAACCTAATCATTAATGCAAAATTAATTCAAAATTTACTAAAATGCTGATGGGGACATCAAATCATCATGGAAAGTTTACCAGCGACGTGGCCGCCGATCTACGGCCTCGATCGAGTCTTTATATTTTTGAGTCGATGTATTTTATTTTCATGCATTTTATTATTTTCTTATGTGTGTTTTATTTCCCGTTGTACCCCTTTTTATGGGAGTTGTCATGTGTAAGCCTAAGGGCATTTGTGTCATTTTATTTGGAGTCTTTTGTATGAGGCTATTTAAAGCCCCCTTTGTATTATTTTGAGGTTAATGAATGATTATGAAGAATTTTTCCTGCACTTGTGTTTGAGAGCATTTGAGAGTTCTTGGAGAGCTGTGGAGAGATCCCTTGGAGAGGGAGATTGGCGCATCACCCACCAACCTTGGATACGGCCGGGTTCGTGGCTTTATCTTTGTATTTTCGTCTCTCTCGTTATCGTCCATCTTTCATGTTTGTCGCATCCAAACTCCACTACACTTTCCCCAATTTCCTCCCCACACCCAGCTACACTAAAATCCCCATCGCCTCGGCCACCTCCACTCGACCCCAATAGGCCGCCGGCCAAGGCCCCATCCACCGGCCCCCATCCACCCCTTGGCCTCTTTTAATTCACTTCCTAATTTGGGAAATAATTTAATTGGGATTAATTTGAAATTCGAATTCCACCAAATTTGAATTTAAATTATTTCCTAATTTAGTTATTCTAATCTAGGAAAGTATTTGATTTAGATCCAAATTTGAATTTTAAATTCGAAGGATTTAAATTAACTATTTCCTAAAACTAAAACCTAAATTAGGAAGCTTTTAAATGCTCTCACTAAATTACTCCTTGACCATGCATGCCGTCAGCCCCCTCTGTGGGTAAATTTGGATTTATTTCTTAATTATCACATAAACCTAGTTGGAAGTAATTCAAACTGTTTCTTTCTATTTGGCCGAATTTTCTCTAACCTCCTTATTTCTTGCCTATTTCAATTCTTTTATTTTGGAAAGAATTACCCTGGCACCTATTCACTGCCGCCGCCCAACCCCTTACCCGTTTCCTCTCTTCCTCCTAAAATCTCTCCCCTTTCATTAAGCCTCCTCTAGGCTTCTCTGCATACGTTTTCTTCCAACTGGTTCTACTTCCTCATTAGGGAAACCTGAGATTTTCTCTCAGAATTTGGCCAGAAAACTCTGAAAATTTTTTTAGATTTTGGAAGGACTTGGATGACTTCTACCAGCATCCTATGAAGAGAACATCATCGTTCTTGGACCATGGATATTCGTCATGAGTAGTTGTTGTCGTGAAGGGTCGCCACGTTTCTTTGAGCAAAGGTTTGTCCTTCTTTCACTTGCATTCAAAGCCTTCTAAATCTAAGTTCTCGTTTGGTTAGATTGTATTCACGAAAGCCTACTCCGAATGCTCTTGCTAAGCTTAGTATTTCATAGGTCTTTGAGTGTACTTTCTTTGCATCCTAAATCTCGTTGTTAGACTAGGGATTAAATTGAAGGCTACTATTTCACATTGTTTACTTGTCTTACTTATCTTGAAAATTTCAAAGCTGGGAGCATGTTAATTAGCCTACACAAATCACATCTTTATTTGTTTTAATTGACGTTGAGAATTGCTAATAATTTTAAGCCAAAATTATTTTAATCAAAGAGTTGTGCAATGCCTAAAATGAAGCCATAAGCATGTCGCCTAAGTAGTCCTGCATCATCTGGTATCAGAGCCAGGTTACCATGCTTGACATGTTAGAAAACATCCTAGGGTCTAGTTTCTCGTTGTAGTTTTAAACTTGCATGCATATCATTGCGTAGATAGAATTTTTTCACTGTTTTCATTACTGTTTTTGCATTTCCTGCAAGCATCTAGCTGAGTTAGTTCATTTTAGCTGGCATATTTGTGTTGGCCTTTTGTTTGTAAGGTTCCTAAGTGTTTAGAGCAACTAAACCTTGATTTAACACGGCTGTCCTCACTGTTCCTGCAGCTGTTAGACGTTGTTTAGGGAATCTAAACACTTGTTTGGGCTGCTGCCTTTTAATTCCTGCAGTGTTTAGAGGTCGTTGGGAGTCTCTGATTGAAGTGCTAATTGCTGTCCACACCTTAGAAGTCTCCCTACACACTTAGGCTATTATTCCTAGTGGTGTTAGATTGCTGTCCACTCAAAAACTGCACCATCTAGAGGCATTTAGAGCTTGTCCACATAGCATTTAAGTGCTGTTTCCACCTCAGATCCTACCTTAATCACCCGTGTGACTCCACCCCTTGCTGTAATTTACTGTCCAAACAATTTCTGCACCATTTAGTGTCATTCCAGGGAGTCTACTCTTGTGATCGGTGCTGTCCGCTACTTTGTTTCACTCCCAAGTGATCCCTAGTGTCTAGCAATGGACCCGATAGGACTTCAAAAGAAGTTAGATGACCTAGTTAATATAGTGGGCTCTATAACTAAAATGATGAATGAGAAACATGTTGACATTCCCCACTGTAGGTATGTGCCCCAGTCGATCAATCATGTCAGTCGGAAGGTTAACCATTCTATTTATCAATCTATTCATGAATCCAAGCCGCAACGACCTAACTTAGAGTCACATGATCGTTTGCCCACTTTTGATGGTTCATCGAACCCTTACTACTTTAAGGAGTGGATTAGACGATTAGAAGACTATTTTGAATCTCATTGTATTCATGAGTCCCAACAAGCTAACATTGCTAGGTCTCTCCTGAGTGGTCATGCTTGTCAGTTTTGGATGAGGGTAGAAGATCATAGAGAGTTTCGTGGTGAATACCCTATTTCTGATTGGAAAAGCATGAGGCGAGAACTTGAGTTAAAATACCTCCCTCTCCCACCACCCACTCACCTTACCCCAACACCCAGTAATCTAGAACACCATCCTGGCTCTTTTGTTGGGACAAACCGTGGACATCACTGTGGTCAAGACCACCCATACCTTAGTGACATCAGGGTTGCTGCCCCACCCTATAGGTCCTCACCTAGCCTTGATGACCGACCCTCTATTGGGTCTTCTGTTGGATCGATCCCATGTGACTCCCCACTTGGGTCGACTCCTAGCCATCCCAGTCAGAAAACGTCCCTTGAACCTAAAATTGAGTGCATCCATTTCGTGGATACTAATGATATCATTGATGACGAGGATTTCTTTGATGATGAAACTGAATTGATTGAATTAGACACTGATGTAGGAGATTTAGAACCTTTGAGCATTAATACATTAGCCCATCCTAATCCTAGTCTCATCAAGGATATCCCGTTGGACAAGGGCTGCCCGAATGATATTAATTTGATCCCAAAAGAAACTGATCTGACCTTGAGCATATTGAAATTGAATTCGGGAGATAGTAATCTGAATCTGAATTACTCTGAGCCTAATTTGGAAGATGAACATCCTCTTGTTTTATTGGAACCTGTTTTAGGAGTTGCTCCTTTATATTTATATTTGAACGAATGTGTCTATCTTGATAAGACTTATCTCACCATTCCTCGTACTAACTTTAATGTTAGAGAGAATATCAGCCTTCACTTTCATGTCACCTCTCTATCTGCTATACTCACTTCTGTTCTAGACACTATACCCCATCTTTTGAGTCCCATACCTGCTGGTGATTCCTTGGGCTATCCCATTATTATTGCGAGTCAGGACCCATCATCTGATCATGTTCATGATTCCTCCGTTAAGTCCTCCATAGTCTTGTCCTTCCCTGTTAAGGACCATCTCTCTCATAGTTGGACAATTTTACTAGATTACCCTGCTGCCCCTAGGAGACTATCTAAGACCCTAGCTGAAACTCTATACGGGAATACTCTTATAGCTAAGGATGTTTTCATTGCTCCTCCTACACCCGTTCCCTTAAACATGGAAATCTTGTGTCCTCTCATTTTGTGTTTGATCCACCTTTATTCATATCTATGTGCATTTGTGAGTCAATATGTGTGTGTTGGCTTCATCCAAAATTTTCCCTCCGTTTAAAAAAACTTTGTGAGAGTCCACAATTCATGTCAATCATCATACATTCCGAGTCTCTTGCATTCTCATTTGCACTGCATCTGCGTGACTTTCATAAGGACATTGCACAACAAATTGAAAAGAATAATCAGGAATACAAATTACATGCAGATTTAAACGTCGATTTAAAACTTTTGAGGTTGGTGATTTTGTTATGGTGCGGATTCGTCCGGAACGGTTCCCTCCAGGAACAGTTAAGAAATTACATGCAAAGAGTGCTGGGCATTTCAAGATTCTTAAGAAAATTAATGACAATGCTTATATAGTGGATCTGCATGCAGATTTCAATATAAATCCCTCTTTTAACATAGAAGACTTAGTGGCATATGAAGGTCCTGATTTTAACCCATAAAATCCACTATCAAAACAGCCTTGTGTGAACCCACCCTGTGAGATCCCAAACCTACCTCCACTACCAAATATTCCCAATTTTCCTATGGCAGAACAAGTGGAGGCAGTCTTAAGTGATGAGATCATATCCACAAGAGAAGGAGGACGAAGAAGATATTTGATCAGGTGGAAAGGAAAGCCCGAGTCAGAGGATACGTGGCTAGATCGTGAGGAGCTGCAGCAGATTGACCCAGATGCACTTGAGATCTACGAGAGCGCCAGAGATACTTACTCGACGGAGTCGAGTTTTCTCCCACCCCGGGAGAATGATGGGGACATCAGATCATCATGGAAAGTTTACCAGCGACGTGGCCGCCGATCTATAGCCACGATCGAGTCTTTATATTTTTGAGTCGATGTATTTTATTTTCATGCATTTTATTATTTTCTTATGTGTGTTTTATTTCCCGTTGTACCCCTTTTTATGGGAGTTGTCATGTGTAAGCCTAAGGGCATTTGTGTCATTTTATTTGGAGTCTTTTGTATGAGGCTATTTAAAGCCCCCTTTGTATTATTTTGAGGTTAATGAATGATTATGAAGAATTTTTCCTGCACTTGTGTTTGAGAGCATTTGAGAGTTCTTGGAGAGCTGTGGAGAGATCCCTTGGAGAGGGAGATTGGCGCATCACCCACCAACCTTGGATACGGCCGGGTTCGTGGCTTTATCTTTGTATTTTCGTCTCTCTCGTTATCGTCCATCTTTCATCTTTGTCGCATCCAAACTCCACTACACTTTCCCCAATTTCCTCCCCACACCCAGCTACACTAAAATCCCCATCGCCTCGGCCACCTCCACCCGACCCCAATAGGCCTCCGGCCAAGGCCCCATCCACCGGCCCCCATCCACCCCTTGGCCTCTTTTAATTCACTTCCTAATTTGGGAAATAATTTAATTGGGATTAATTTGAAATTCGAATTCCACCAAATTTGAATTTAAATTATTTCCTAATTTAGTTATTCTAATCTAGGAAAGTATTTGATTTAGATCCAAATTTGAATTTTAAATTCGAAGGATTTAAATTAACTATTTCCTAAAACTAAAACCTAAATTAGGAAGCTTTTAAATGCTCTCACTAAATTACTTCTTGACCATGCATGCCGTCAGCCCCCTCTGTGGGTAAATTTGGATTTATTTCTTAATTATCACATAAACCTAGTTGGAAGTAATTCAAACTGTTTCTTTCTATTTGGCCGAATTTTCTCTAACCTCCTTATTTCTTGCCTATTTCAATTCTTTTATTTTGGAAAGAATTTCCCTGGCACCTATTCACTGCCGCCGCCCAACCCCTTACCCGTTTCCTCTCTTCCTCCTAAAATCTCTCCCCTTTCATTAAGCCTCCTCTAGGCTTCTCTGCATACGTTTTCTTCCAACTGGTTCTACTTCCTCTTTAGGGAAACTTGAGATTTTCTCTCAGAATTTGGCCAGAAAACTCTGAATTTTTTTTTAGATTTTGGAAGGACTTGGATGACTTCTACCAGCATCCTATGAAGAGAACATCATCGTTCTTGGACCATGGATATTCGTCATGAGTAGTTGTTGTCGTGAAGGGTCGCCACGTTTCTTTGAGCAAAGGTTTGTCCTTCTTTCACTTGCATTCAAAGCCTTCTAAATCTAAGTTCTCGTTTGGTTAGATTGTATTCACGAAAGCCTACTCCGAATGCTCTTGCTAAGCTTAGTATTTCATAGGTCTTTGAGTGTACTTTCTTTGCATCATAAATCTCGTTGTTAGACTAGGGATTAAATTGAAGGCTACTATTTCACATTGTTTACTTGTCTTACTTATCTTGAAAATTTCAAAGCTTGGAGCATGTTAATTAGCCTACACAAATCACATCTTTATTTGTTTTAATTGACGTTGAGAATTGCTAATAATTTTAAGCCAAAATTATTCTAATCAAAGAGTTGTGCAATGCCTAAAATGAAGCCATAAGCATGTCGCCTAAGTAGTCCTGCATCAAATGCATCAAAGAATAATAAGAGGACAATGTTCACATTATCAACCTTTAAGTACAAAGCATACCAACTAAGCAGACTCCTAAAACTAAAGAAAACATTAAACATATAGAAAACTCCAAAAACCCAGGTAAACTTAAGCAACTCCTAGTATGGTCCAGCTCTTAGCAAGGTCTAGCTCTTGCAACCACTGCTAGCTACGTATGCATGTAAACAAGTAGATGAAAGTTAGCGCATGGTAAACAAAACTAATACTGAAAAGAACAAAACTAGTATGGGAAAGAACAAACAAGTAGGTAAAGTTACCATTACAGGAAAAATTAGCGCTGAAAGAAAACTAGAACTGTAGACGAAACAAAGTGTTGTAAATATGGTAATGAACAAGTAACAATACTAAAGCAAAAAGACAAACTACTGAAGTAGGCAAGCTATGAGCATTACTACAAGTAAAACCATAGTAAACTACTAAAATCTAGGGTAGAAAGTACTGGTGTCAGGCAGTAGGGTGTGTAAGTGCTTTAAAACTAGCCTAATAGGCAACTATTAGCTAAAGCAGGGTAAATCCCAATTAAATTAATTCCCACAACCTCCCAAGAATAGTTATAAACTCTCCCAAGGGGAGCAACAAATGCTCCCAAGAGGAATAATCAACCCCATCCCAAACAAACTAGGGGAAGCTTCTAATTGAAACAATCAGACTACTTCTAATAGAAGCAGTAAGACCCACTCAAATGCAAAATGACATGTCTATTACTAAAACGCCACTATACTAAACCTCCGCTAACCCAAGTTTAACTGACAACTTCTAATAGAAGTCATAAGTCCGACTTTAGGGGAGATCTCTAGGTAAAAGCAACCTAACCCTAAACCCTTATACGGGCCACCTCTAATAGAGGCCGTAAATCCCACTTTAATTAGGGTGTTAGGGAAAACTTTCTCAGAATAAATAACACATCCCTGACAATTTTGGCAACTTTTAATAGAGGCCATAAGATCTGCTACACGGGATACATCCAAGGGAAGCTGTAAGACTTGTTATACTGGCTACTTTTAATAAAAGCCAAAAGCCTCGACTCCAATTTTAAATCAAACAACTAGGTAACTTTAAATGAAGTCATAAATCCCAAGCTAAATTAAATACTAGGTTTTCTAACAGATAAAAATCCCTAAACCATAATAAAAATTAAAATCCACACCTATCCACTTCAGTTTATTCAGGATCCCTGAGAGGATGCAACCCATGGCTGCTAATCAGATCCTCTGGACACTACGATCGACGATTGTTAGTGTTGGTAGCCTGAAATTTATGATATTCCCGGGATGTCAAAACCATGGGATTTTGATCAGGTCTACCTTCATCACCCACAACAAAAATTTAAAACTGCTGCACATTTAATTATTGATTCATCCTTAATTGAGATTTCTTTTATACGTGTTAGGAGGGGTAATTAACTATGAGGGCTTGCGCTTATAGGAAGTGGAACCTCATAACTAAATAAACCCTGATGCTGATCATTGGGGAAAATTTGGTTAATTTAAATTCCAATCTACCTCGGGGAAGGTGGGATCTTAAAAGCTTGTGAAAGCGGGGTTCGTGCCCTAGCGCCACCTTTTCCTGAGCGGAACAACTTATTGTGTTCCAGGTTCTTTGTCCAATTTATAATAGTTAAACTTGTGAAACTTTATCCATATTTTTCAAATTCTATTCTTTGCATGCATTATTACACTCTTGTTGTTCTACATTGTTGTAAGATTGCTTTCAATCTGAAATATCAAATAATATCGATATACTTTTTAAGTATCCAATCTATAGGTTTATATTTGTAAATTCATCCCAACAGTTTTCAAGTGCTAGGCTTTAGACCATATTCTTCTATGATTTTCTTCAATTTTTGAAGCTAAAAAGTACCACTTTATATATTGTGTTCTATGAACTGTAGGTTTTTATTACACTTTGCGTTCTTGTTTCTTGACTTGGTGCATGTTCCAGGTTTATAGTAGTCAAACTTAGTCGCGGCATTTTTCCCATATTCTTTAAATTCTGCTCTTTGCTTACTTTGTTAATTTTGTTCTACATTATTGTAAAATTGCTTTCAATGTGATAAACTTGTTGCCCATTTCATGCATGTTCTAAGATGTCAAATACTGTAGATCTACTTTTTAAGTATCCATTCTTAAGTTTTTTTTTTTTTTTTTTGTAAATTTGTCCCAAAAGGCTTCGAGTGTTAGGCTTCAGTCTAGGTTCTTGTGTGATTTGCTTCAATTTTTGAAGATAAAAATACCACTTTACAAATTAATTTTCCATGATCTGTAGGTTTTCATCACGCTTTGCATGTTTTCTTTTAGACTTACTGCGTGTTCTTAATTTATAATAGTCAAATTTACTTGTAGCACTTTGCCATTGTTTTTCAAATTATGCTCTTTGCTCGTTTTATTATTCTTATTGATATATCATCAAAAAATTATCTTAATTAGGCACGAATCTCGGAGCAAAATTGAGTGGTAAGCTTTCAAAATTAAATCTGGGATCATCTAAACTCCAATTACAACAAACTTATAGTCAAACTAAACGTCTAATAAATACAAATCCAACGGCACCAAATTCGACTCAATTCGAGCCTAAATGAGTCCAAATCAAAGACCCAAAGCATATTTGGAAGGTTCAAACCATAATTCAAATTACCAAACAGTTTTCAAACATGACATGCTTATAGTTGAATCGAGCGGCTCGACGAGACGAATCCAACGAGCCCCAGATCATTGAATTTCGATATCATTAAGGCATTCAAATGACCATTAAATAATCCACGATCAGAGGAATCAATATTGGCCGTCCATTTAAATCACTCCCATTTTGACTTTGATCCTCCACATATTTACAAACTATGTCACTCTCAAAAAACTATAAATAGCATCCACTCTTCTCATGAGGGAGAGGGAAGAAGAAGGAAAGAAAAGGGAGGAGTTTGGGATTTGGGAGCTCTCTTGCCACCGACCACCGTCGAACTTCCGCCAGTCCACCAACCACCGTCGAACTTCCGCCAGTCCACCAACCACCGTCGGACTTCTGCCAGTCCGCCGACCATCGCCAGAGTTCCTCTCAGCCACTGTCGAACTTCCGCCAGTCCGCCGATCATCGCCGGAGTTCTTCTCGACTATCGATAGACTTTCGCCAGTTTGCAGACCTCCGCCGACCACTATCAGACTTCTATCGGTCGTTCGACCACCTCCGAAGTTCTTCTCAACCACCAACAGAGAGGGGGAGGAGGAAGAGAAGGGAAGAATCTGGAAGCTTCCTTGCTGCCGACCACAGCCGAACTTTTGCCGACCATCGCCGGACTTCCGCCCGTCTGCCGACCACCGCCAGAGTTCCTCCCGGCCATCGCTGGACTTCTGTCTGTTTGCCGACCACCGCCGGAGTTCTTCTCGGCCACCATCAGACTTCCGCCAGTCCGCTGACCACCGCCGAAGTTCTTCCCGACCATCGCTGGACTTCCGTCCGTCCGCCAACTACGATCTTTTCTGACATTCGTTGTCCACCGACTATTGTCATTCAGACTACCATCATTAACTATGGTCCTTCTAACCACTATCGCCCGACAACTACGGTGCTTCCGACTACCGTCTCCTAACAATGGTCCTCTTAACCTCCGCCGCTCGACTACGGTCCTTTTGACCTACATAGCTCACCGACTATGATATTACCATCCAAACGAATATATCAACACCGATTGTTCGAACTTCCACTATATAATGCACTCTGTATGATATATATTTGCTACTTTGAGCCAAGACCTTCCTCATAAGAAAGGGTCTCATTTGTAATAGACTGCAAATAATAGTGGATTCATTCAAACTAGGTCAGACCCCGTGGTTTTTCCCTCTTTTCAGGGGTTTCCACGTAAAAACTTTGGTGTCTCTTATGAATGCTACTCCCTCTCCTTTCATCTGTTTGCATGTTGGATCTTCGTACAATGTTAAGACGTTAAACTTTATATTTCTCTGCCGCCGCAAATATTCTAGGACACAACACTTATCATGCTACAATACTGTTGCTTTCAATATGGTAACCTTTGTTGCTTGTTTCATGCATATTATGAGATGTTAAATAATGTAATCTACATTTTAAGTTTCCAATCTATTGGTTTATTTTTATATGTTCGCCCAAAAAAATTGCAAGTGGGGGTTTAGTCCAAAAAAAAATGCAATTTATTTAGGAGGTTTTCTTTTTTTTACTTTCAATCAACCAATGTTCTTTTTCTGGTTTTGCATATTATCCAAGAGGCTCTATCAGTTTTACATTTTTTCTATGGTGGTCTCACGTACACAATAGTGTTCATGTATCAAAACGGAGAATGAGCAATTGGCTAATTCTTAATCAACTGTGGCATTGAAACTTTTTTCTTCTGTCCCTTCATTTCTCTCTTTCTGTGCATGTAACTGATTCTAATCCTTGTTTTATGGTAGTCTGATTTGCCTTTTTATCCACAACAAGCTTTTTTTATGCGTTGGCTAACCAGTCTGTATGGTCCATGTTTGATATCCGTTTTTAAAGAATTAGGATTAGTTATGAATTCTGCTTAAATTGTCAGAGTGCTTTGATTATTTCTGCCACATTTACTGACCAGAAAGTTTTTCTTTATCGCAGTGACAAGGCTTACTTTGTAGATCTGTTTGTGAGGGCATCTAACATGCCAGCCATTAAAATGTATGAAAAGGTATGTGCCTGCTGAATTTGGTACGTTTGTTTACGTGTAGTAACTTTTTATCACGAGAGACTCTTCAGATACTGAACTAGGCATTGTGAGAATTCTTTTCAATATCAACTCGCACAATTTTGTTCCGGATAAAATTTCTCCTGTAATTTTTTACAAGCCCCTATAAAATTCATTTTGGAAAAGGAAATGGGTATGTATCCCAATCGTTGTCAAACTTGAAAATCAAGGCGTTAGGTCCAGATAAGATACCCATTGAGGTTTATAGAGAGTTATGATAGATATTGCAATAATTTGATTAATAAATTATTTCAATAGAATTTCGATGACTAAGAAAATGACATGGTCAAAAAAATATTTTAATATAATTTTTAAGAACACAAATGATTTTCGAGATTGTAATAATTATAGTGCCTCAAATGAATGAGTCCTATACTCCTATTATAAAGTTATCGAAGAAAGTATTAGAAATATTACATCAATTTTAGAGAACTAATTTAGTTTCATGTCAAGAGATCTACTATTATTGTATGTTAGAAAATTTATAGTGATATTGATTGGGACTTGTGTCTTCAGCTTTTTCAAAGATCACACACGCATATATGAGAGAAGGTTGCAAAGAAAGAGGGTTTAAAGATCTTTTACTTGGAAAACTTTAAGAGAAAAAAATTGGGCCCTTGCCCAGTTGGAATAGATCCACTAGCTTTAGTTTGAAATTACTAATGTCCTCCACATCATCAAGGAAGACATGAATACAATATAATAATTTTGATTATTTGAAACCTGTTGAGGTGTTAGTAGATGGTCTTGAATGCTGGTGATATTGACGGGGCATGCAAGATGTCTATCAATGATGTTGGCGAAGAACGATGGTGGAAATCGGTTCTTGAGCAGAACATCGACACAGTTTGGATAACAGATGCTTTGTGTTGATAAAGAGTGATGACGATCATTAGGAGTTGAATGTTGAAGGGTATTGTGAGTTGGATGTGGGGGGCATCTAGAATTCGACATCTGGAAACATTGGTCGACATGTATTTTACCATCATTGACAAATGTTTATGATTAGGCAAAATATTGGCATTGGTTTGTTCATGTTTTTGAGTCCAACACCCACAACAGTTTATGAATTAATTATATGTGATGTGAAACAACTATGTTTTCAAGAATTGCGATAAATTAATATAAGTTGTTAAGTTATGCAAGCTATCAAATAATGCTTTTCCCAAAAGATAAATTCTTGGAATCGTTTGTATTTGATTTCGAAAGGTAAATAATTACAATCAAAATAACAGGATATTAATATAAATCAAAGGTTACAACACTTACGGCATTAACAAGGAATCCACCTTCTAATAATTAGAAAATTTGCCTATGAGTTTTCCTCACCTTCGCTCACTTGGAGTGGATTTAGCGGAGGAAGATCTTTAGACAATAAAATTGATGCCCCGAATAAACAGAGGGCGTCGAGAGTAGTGGTCAATAGAGAGTTACCCGGATTTAGAGGAGTGGGTGGACGACGAACAATCAACCACTGTCGGAAGGAGAACCGTTGTTCAATAGCGGTGGATAGTTGGAGTAGAGTTCTGTTAGACCGGTCCATTGGATTGGTCCAACCGGTCTGACTGGATTGGTTCACACGTAAGAAGGCGGAATCATCCGCCTCTTGTACGTGATTTCGGACGCCGAACGCACGCCCGAATCAGCTGGAACCTTTTAGGAAGGATTTTTTAGGGTTTTGAGAGGGAAATTTGAATGTAGGGACTGTTTAGGGATTTTTTTTTTATTTGTATGCATTAAATATTTTGTTTTCCTAGGGTTAGGGCATCTTGAATTTGGTTGAAATTTGAGATCTCTTAGATTTAGGTTTTCTTTGGGCTCTAGCGGCTTCTAGAGATTTTGGAGAGATCGATCCTCCTCTCGAATTGAGGATCAAGTGTATCTTGCTATTTTCCGTGTTCCTTTAATCAAATAATACAAATTATCTGCTATTTTCATGGTTTTGTGTGGACTTTTGTGAAGATTTCTCGCTTTTTTCCGAATATTGATAGGAAATACTTGAGATCTACAAGTGTTTCCTATCAAATTGGTATTATAGCAAGTCTTGGGACCGTTTGTGGGCTGTTTTGGGCGAATTTCAGCGGCTGATTTTTGGTCGAGAACGGACAAAGTGCTGTTTTTGTAATCCAAATTCGGAATTTTTGGATTTACAAAAGTTCGGATCAAGATGGCGGCCAAGAAAGTTGATGCGCTAGAAGAAAGGCTTGAAGAGGAGATGAACCAAATCAAGACAACGGTGGAGGAAAGGATTTCCTCCATAGAAGGACAAGTAGCTGATCTCTGGGACATGATGAAGAAAAGGTTGGAAATTCAAAACCAAACGGCGGCTTCCGTGGCAAAAGAGGAGTAAAGAAAAAACATGAATTCAGAAATTCGTAGGGAGGAAGACGAGGTGGAAATCATGGAGGGAGAAAGAAGAAAACCCTTTATGGAGCCTTTCTAAAGGGAGGATAGAGGAGGTAGGTATGGGGAAGGCATGGGTATGGAGGGACGGAGCAAATGGGTGCTGATTGGGAACGCTGAGAGGTACATTATGGTCGTCGAGGTGCTGATTTTGAAGCAAGAAGAGGGGAATTCGAAGGGGGTTTGGGTTATGGCAGGGCAAGGGAAAACCGGGAGACGTGGGGTGGGCCGAGCACTTGGGAGAGGGGAAGCTATGGAGGAATAAGAGGGAATGGTGGAGATCAGAAGGTGAGGAAGTTGAAGATGCCTATCTTCGTGGGGGAGGATGCGTATGGATGGATATATAAGGTGGAGAGGTACTTTGCCGTTAATGGGCTAACAGAGGAGGAGAAGCTGACAGCAGCAGGCCTATGTTTGGAGGGAAAGGCACTGTCATGGTACCAGTGGAGAGACCTTAGGAGACCTATCAGGGACTGGAGGGAATTCAAGGATTGCATAATAGAACGTTTCCAAACCGACCAAGGAGGAGATATCTATGAGCATTTCTTTGCTCTGACACAGGAGGGATCAATAGCAGACTACCGGGAGCAGTTTGAGCACCTAGCCAGTAGGGTGGAGTGATTATCATATACGGTATTAGAGGGGAACTTCATGAAGGGGTTGAAGGCAGAGATCCGAGCGGCAGTGAAAGTTTTGATACCTAGTGACTTGGGGGAGGCCATGAAGTTGGCACAGCTGGTGGAAAATCAGAAGAATCTGGAGAAGGGGGCCAGGAACAGCGGCTCAAGAGGCTCTTATAGGACAACGACCACTCTTCTAGCACCCAAGGGGCCTGCATCAGGCAACATTAATGAGACCACCAGGGAGAAGCCAGTAGGAGGGAGTGGAAAAATTTTCAAGAGGCTGACAGAGAAGGAGATGCAGGAGAGGAGGGCAAAGGGGTTGTGTTTCAGGTGCAAGGAGAAGTATACGCCAGGACATCGGTGCAAGGACCGAACTATTCAGGTTCTCACCGTTTGTGATGACTAGGAAACTGATGAGGGAGGTGAGCGGGAGTTGGAGGAAAAGATGGATGAGAAGTTACATTTGGATATGGCCGAGATTTCCCTGAACTCAGTGGTATGATTCACCACGAATCATACCATGAAGGTAAAGGGGGAGATAGAGGGCAGGATGGTGGTGGTGCTAATTGATAGTGGGGCTACCCACAATTTCATTTTCATTCAGGTCGTCAACCAATTGGGAGTGAAATTGGTGAACATCGGTTGTTATGGGGTGATGATGGATACAGGGAAGGTGGAGAAAGGCCAGGGGATCTGTAGAGGAGTGATGTTGACCATCCAGGGAATTTAGGTAAGGGAGGACTTTCTTCCACTAGTGTTAGGAAGTACTGATGTCATCTTGGGAATGAAGTGGTTGCAAACCTTGGGGGAAACCAAGGATAATTGAGGAGCACTCATGATGAATTAATGTTGGATGGGAGAAAGGTGATTATAAGGGGAGATGTAGGGCTATCCAAAGCCATGGTATCACTTAGGACCATAGTTAGGGACCTACAAGAGGTGGGGGAAGATTATCTGGTGGGACTATATAGGCTGGAGGTGATCAGACTGGAGGAGGAGGGGATGTTTCTCTTTCGGTGCAGCCCTTGATTCAGCAATTCGGCAAGGTTCTTCAATCACCTCAAGGATGGCCACTCCACGGGAACACGAGCATATTTTCACCTTGAGGACAAGGTGGATCTTTGTGAGGGGAGTATTGTTATACCGGTCCATTGGACCGGTCCAACCGGTCTGACTGGACCTGTTCACGCATAAGAAGGCGGAACCATACGCCTCCTGACGCGATTTCGAACGCCGAATGCATGCCCGAATTAGCTGGAACCTTTTAGGAAGGATTTTTGAGGGTTTTGAGAGAGAATTTTGAATGTAGGGATTGTTTAGGGAATTCCTTTTGATTTGTATGCATTAAATACTCTATTTTTCTAGGGTTAGGGCATCTTGAATTTGGTTGAAGTTGAAATTTGAGATCTCTTAGATTTAGGTTTTCTTTGGGCTCTAGCGGCGTCTAAAGATTTGGGAGAGATCGATCCTCCTCTCGAATTGAGGATCAAGTGTATCTTGCTATTTTCCGTGCTCCTTTCATCAAATAATACAAATTATCTACTGTATTCATGGTTTTGTGTGGACTTTTGTGAAGATTTCTCGCTGTTTTCCGAAGATTGATAGGAAATACTTGAGATCTATAAGTGTTTCCTATCAAGTTCTATCCACGTAGTCTTCCACAGAATCGTCGACCTTCAAATTCAGATCAAAGAACGAAGACTGTTGAGTGTTGAAAAAGCTTTCGTGGTCGTAGATGAATCCGGATTCAAGTTCGGGATCCGTCATCCATGGGTAAAAGAAGCTCTTTCCTTGGGGCGCGGGTAGGCTAGCGGCTTGTGGATGGGGTTAGTGGATTGGGCCGACGGTATGGGGGCTCGGGTAAGGGAGGGGGAGGGTCGGTTGGGCTAGGAGGGAGAGGTTTGGGAAAATCTGATAAGTAATTTCAGATTTCCAAATTGAATGAGGGAATTAATTTGAAATTCAAAATAAATCCAAATATGACCGGGGGGGTGACTAGGGAGGAATTGTAGGGGAGAATTAAATTGGGATTGGATTGAAATTGGAGAGGAATGAGGCAAGGGGAGGGGCTGGCCAAGCAAGGGGAGGGAAGTGTCTAGGTTCGATTATGGGGAGGAGGAGTCGGTGGCTAATGGGAGCTAGAAGGGGCCTGTGGTGAGGGGCTTGGCGGAAGGCCGGTGGCGGGTGGGTGCTGGGCGGCCGGCGGCTTAGGGAGGTAATGAGGGTGGCGGGTTAGGGGGAGAAATGGAAGGAGCTTGGGTACTTAGGCTGGCGGTAATGGGGCTTGGGTTAGGTGGTGACTCCCAAGGAAGGAGGAGAAAAATAATAAGTACTAACCGCGAGTCCCAGAATTCACTGGTGGTTGACGGGTGATGCAAGCCCTCTCTAAGGGTTTCTCTTCTCAAGAACTCACAAATAGATCATTAAAGAAAATTGGAATTTCATTCATCAAAATCATCATCCCTAATACAAAGTCTTGGCCTCTATAAGTAGGCCTCTAAAAAGAAGAAAACACAAAGACAAACATGCCCTTCGGGCTACAACTTACTACATTCCCTCATAGGGGTACAATGGTCAAAACAAAACTAATAATAAGAAAACTAATACAAAAAGCATAAAATAGCTCATAAATAAATGCTCCTGATCGTGGCCATCGATCTGCGATGTCTCCTGTGAAAGACATGCCGAAAGCGTCTACTGATGTCCGCATCATTCTCCCCAGGTGGGAAATGATGAGAATGATGAGGAAACCAGGTCAGGTTCGGGTTGACTCGGTAACTCGAAATCAACCCGTTTTGACCCATCTAAATTGGTGCAGTTGTGCATGAAACTAGGTCCAGCAGATCATAGAGCCCTAGGTTAATTAAATCATCTAATATTAAACATTAATGATGAGAGTTTGCTGCCACTCAGGCCAGCCGTTCGCATCGAATCAAATCGGATGTCAGTGACTCAGTCGTCATATCAGGGTCTTGCCAGTCGTCCTTCATGTTGAGCCTTCGAGGTCAGGCCAGGCTGGCCAGCCGTCCGCTGCCTAGGGCCAAATGCAAGCAGCAAGCCCCTCCCGCTTCCGGCTCCCGCAGACTGCAGTCCAGCCTTTCGCCGTCTTGCTCACCTCTTGTCGCCGGGAGCTCGCCTTCCTCCGTGTCTCGCCACATTCGGACATTGGGACTCGGGACATACACGCGATGCCGCAGCTCACGGCTCAACCGGTCACGCCCGTTTCTAATCCAAACGGGTCCGCGGGTAGGGTCGGGTCAACTCAGGAACCCGCGTGGGTCGGGTCTAGGTTGAAATATCTGACCTGTTTGCTAAAATGGGTTAGGTTCGGAGATCCGGGTCAACTCAGGTTCGACTAGAACCTGACCTATCGACCCGAATTGATACCCCTACCTATATCCACTAACATCACCCCCATTTGGTCCACGACCTTGTTGGAGATGAAATTGTAGACCACCTCTTGGTTTGCTATTTCCACTTCACCTTTGTGGTATGGCTAAGAGTAAATCCTACCACTAAGTTCAGGGAGACCTCAGCCATGTTCAGATGCAGCTTGTCCTCCGCCTTTACCCCGGTCTCACTCCCACCTCTCTCAGCTTCCTCGTCATCACTGACATTGAGAACTTGAAGAGTTTGATCTTTGCACCTGAGCCTTGGAGTATACTTCTCGTTACATCAGAAACATAATCTCTTTACCCTCTTCTCCTGCACCTCCCTCTCAGTCAACTTTTTTGAAATTTCCCCCACTTCCTCTTACTGGCTTCTCCCTGGGAATCTCTCAAATGCTACTCGGTGTAAGCCCCTTGGGTGTTAGGAGTGTGGAGGTCATCCTGTATGAACCACCTGAACTGCCGCTTCTGACTCCTTTCTCCTAGTACTTCTGCTCCTCCACCAGCTGAACTAGCTCCATCGCCTTTCCCAAGTCTCGAGGCCTCATGCTTCTTAGTGCTGCTCAAATCTTTGACTTAAGCCCCTTCTTGAAATTCCCCTCCAGAATAGTCTCAGATAGCCGATCCAGTTGACTCGCTAGGTACTCAAATCTCTCGCTGTATTATGCGAGTAAAAAATATGTACTAGGGCAAAGAACTACTTATTGAAGTTCCCTCCCCTGCTGGTTCGGAAACGTTTCATTAACCATTCTTTGAACTCCTCCAACTCCGTATGGATTGCCTCACGTCTCTCCATTGGTACCAAGTCAACGCATTCCCTTCTAAGCATAGGCTAGTTGCCATCAATTTCTCCTCTTCCATCAACCTATTGACGGAGAAATATCTCTCTATCTTGTAAATTCACACATGTGCATCCTCCTCCTCAAAGATGGACATCTTCGACTCTTGACCTTCGGATCCTTTCCATTTCTTCTTATTCCTCCATAGTTTCCCCTCCCCAAGTATCCTTATTCTCCCTTCCACGTTCATACCAAACCTTTCTTTGAATTCTCCCCTCCTTCCTTCAAAATCAGCACTTCTCCGGCCATAATCTCCCTCCCTTCTCTCTCAATCAACACCCCTTTGCTCATATCCCCCCATGCTCACGTCTCTCTTCATACCTTCCACCTCTCTCCTCCCTTTGGAAAGGTTCTAGGTGGGTTCTCCTCCCTCTACGATCTCTACATCATTTTCATCACTACAAATTTTAGAATTCGTATTTTTCCCTTCCGGCCCTCTCGCCTCCGATGCCGCCGTTTGGTTGTGGAGATCCAACATCTTCTTGACCATGTCACGTAGGTCAGAGAATTGTTCTTCCATGGAGGAAATTCTGTCTTCCACTGTTGCTTTGATTTGGTTCATCTCCCTCTCAAGAAGTTCTTTCAATGCATTCACTTTTTTGTCCACCATTGATACTCAGATCTTTGATAGACTCAAAAAACTGTATATCCACTCCAAAAACAACAAAAACAGGTGTTCATACCAGAAAATTTGCTGCAGGAATTTACCTAAACCGTCCCAAAACAGCCCCAGAAAGAGGCTCTGATACCAATTTGATAGGAAACTCTTGTAGATCTCAAGCAATCTTACACCTGATGTGAAATTTCAGCGAAGTTTCACCACAAATCTCCAATCAAACTCAGGAAAACAACAAATAGATGGTAGGAATTAATGAAAATAGGAAGAAAACAACAAGATACAATTACTCCTCTATTCGAGAGGAGGATCTTTCTCTCCCAACTCTCTAGACACAGCTAGAGCCCAAAAACACCAAGGAAAATTCAGAATTTTCAGCAAACAATTCAGATAGTCCTATCCCTAATTCTAATCTCCTATATAAAGCACGAAAAATAACTCCTAAAAAGACTAAACAGCTCTCATAATTCAAATTTTCCCTCATAATCCCTTTCTCTTTCTCTCTCTACTTAAGCATTGGGCCCCACAAGAGAGGGGGGGATGGGGGACCCTTTAAGCTGAACCCGAGGCCAGCCCAAGTGTTGCTGTGGCTAAAGACTTGGGTAGCTGTTTTTTTTTTTGTATTGGCTTAAATATTCTTGGCAAGGAAAATCAAGTGTTCAATTTCTTTGTTTGGGTATAAACAATTTTTTGTCGAATGCCCTTTGGAGTGATGGAAATGGCAATATGTAGATTAATCTTTACCATTTGAGCATTTCAATGGCTTAGGCTACCTAAGGTGTTCATTGTTTTAGATTTTTATGAAGACGCTATCCCTAGATGTTCTTAATTATGTGTTAGATGGACTGTGTTGCTAGTTATTCTATGAAGGAGGCTGAGGAAGACCTTGGTCTGTTGGTTTATCTTACTTATTGTCCTAGTTACATCGATATCCTTCTACTTGTCGGTAGATTGATCAAATTGCTATTGATGAGTATTAATAGTCAGTAATGACGTATGCTTTGATCTAGTGGATCGGTTTAGCATACGTTTGAATAGTATTCCCACATTAGTGCTGAATAAAAAGGGGAAAAAAACGATGCCCACCAAAAAAAATCTCCTAGCAACAAATTATTGACCTACTCTAGGGATCTACACGACTAATTGGAAAAGTGTTGAAAGTACTTATTCCCCCTCACACTAGCGGAGCGCCCACCTTAAAAAAAAAGAATATATATATATAATCTAGAGATAAAATCAAGTTGGAAACTTCAGAAATTAAATCGGAGACCATATGAACTTTGATTTCAGCAAACTTATAGTCAAATTGAACGTCTCAAAAATACAAACCCAATGACACCAAATTCGACTCAATCCGAACCTAAATGACTCCAAATCAAAGACCTGTAACATATTTTAAAGGTTTAAACCATAATTTGGATTACCAAATGGTTTCCAAACATAGCATGCTTATAATCGAATTGAGCGGCTAGACGAGACGAATCCAACGAGCCCACGATCGTCGAATTCTATATCACTAAGACATTTAAATGACCAATAAACGGTCCACGATCAAGAGATTCAACATTGACAGTCCATTCAAATCACTCCCAATTTAATTTCCTATTCATTTACATTTTTTTCTTGGTTGATATTAGCTTAATCCTGTATTGATACGATCTTAAAAAGATTTTATAGTTTTTTTGTTTTGTGCAATGAGATTTTTAATATCACATATTCAGTTAATGTATTGAACCCGTTCTAGCAGAAATCAAGTGATTTGATGATTGGAAGTCATTTTGTGAAGGAAAAAAATAAACTAATTCACTATCAAAATTTTATCATTTTTAAAGCTGATTATATCGGTCCCAAGCTCGGATGTAAAAAGTTGAAGGAAAATTTTTGAAAAATTAATTTAGGCCCCTAAATACATTTTAATTGATGGCGCTATATGATTATCAAGACATGTGACCGATATAATTTGTGGATAATATAGAGTTGCCTTGCTCGGCCGACCCTTATATACGGTTTTGACTTGATCGTCTTCACAACTAGAATTCTAACATGAGTGATAGAACAAGAATAAGATACTTATGGGAGTCGCAATAAATTCAATGAGAGGAGTTTTAAGAGGATCTTGGTCGGTTGACATTGCCATTCTTGGGATGGACGACTTGAGCCGTTGGGCGCAATGCAGGTTGCGTAGGCAGGATGGGATGTCACCCCTAGGTAGAACTTGATGTATTTAACTTAGTTTAACTGATTCACATGTAAATTGTGGTAGGAATCTCTCGTTTTTGTCCCATTTGATTTGTCTAAAGTTTAACCGATTCACATATGAATTTTTTGATTCATGACAACTATGAAAGTAATTTTTTAGTATTAAAACAATCAATGAAAAAATATTATGAATAAAAAAACAATTTTCATATAATTTTTACCCTTATAAAGGGCACATATTGGAGTGCCACATGAATTAATTTGATGTGCAAAAAACGTATACTCGTGTTATTAAAAATATGCATGGTTGAATATTTATTAGTTTTAAAATTAATTGTGAACTGTCCCATGAGTTTTCATTTATTGTACAGTTGGTATAGAGATATCCCATTTTTGCTCAACTTTCTTTTACTTTTCACCCGGCTTACCTTATAGAACGTTTGTCAGTTTTTATCTCAACTACTTGGGCTTCATTTGGGACGACTTTCTTACTGTTTTTTATTAAAAAATCGTTTCAAGAAGCAGAGAGGAAGCTGTCCCAAATGAAGCCTTAGTATTCGGTTTATGCACACCCTCATGAAATGTCCAGTTTATAACTAACATATTTTTGCTTGTACCAACAGCTAGGTTATGTTGTTTATCGGCGTGTTCTTCGCTATTATTCCGGTGAAGAAGACGGTCTCGGTGAGCATATCCTAACCTAAGTTTTACTATCTTCTTAATATATCTTCTTATGTTGATCTGTCTGCCATTTTCAGATATGAGAAAGGCCTTATCTCGTGATGTTGAGAAGAAATCTATGATCCCACTCAAAAGGCCAATCACTCCTGATGAGCTTGAGTATGATTGACTAAATTGTTCTCTCTCTTTTTAATGTCTGATCCAATTTCTGAAACTTAAGCATTTGCTTGCGTTGAAACGTTATACTTAGATGTTTGTTTCCATTTTCTTGTCGCATTAGCGTCAAAGAATATGTATTTTATTTAGAAAACATTGTATCAGAATATATTTATCCCAAAAAAAAAAACTATGAATAATTCTCAATGCGTGAAATTAATGTTATAGTAATTATTTATATATTGCATATATCTCAAAATAGATATGAGGGCTTTGGTTTCCGTGGCTTTGGGGAAATTATTTTGTGCGGTTATTGGACATCGTTTGGAGGCAAATCAGGATGTGTTACGTCATTTTTTTTATTGTGTATCATTGTTGTGTTCCGTTCTGTATCGAGTGAAGTGGCGCATCTTGATTCTCCTCCGGATAGTTTGGTGACCGTACAGAATAATTTCTTGTGGCTTTGAGACCCATGATGGTCTTATTTTAATCTTGCATTTTGTTGTTTTGAGAAGAAAATTGTAATGTTTATTATTATTATTGCATTTTCTTTTGATATTATCAATTTAAGACAAATAGGTATGGTTATTATTATTGTAGAAATCCAAGAACCCAAGAACAGATAGAGGAAGAAGACAGGTACGGGAAGAGATAGAGAGAACAGAACTTAGAAAGAAAGTTGTATTGTCTTCGCTTTCCTTAGAGTACAGAGATCTATAAATAGCTAGTAGATAGTTCTATAGGTACACGTGTAATAATTTGATTTGCTTTGAGATACATAAAACCACAGGCTGGTTCGTCTGTGCTAATAGCCCCCGTCAAACAGAGCTTTCGTCTCGAATGGTCAGTTTGGACCGTAGCTCCTTGAACCGTGGAGTGGAGAGAGGCTTTGTTAAAATGTCAGCAATTTGGTGATCAGTGCTGATCGGAAGAAGACGAATAACCTGTTTTTGAATGTGATCTCGAACAAATCTATGATCTATTTCTATCTGCTTAGTTCTTGCGTGAAACACCGGATTATGTGTGAGGGCGATGACTGACATATTGTCACAGAAGAGATCAATTGGTTGATTCTGCGGAATGAGGAAATCGTTGAGGAGTCTCTTGAGCCATATGGTATCTGCAATTGCTGTCGCAAGTGCTCGATACTCGGATTCTGTCGATGACCGAGAGACCGTAGTCTGCTTTTTGACCGCCCATGAGATCACTGATTCTCCTAAGAATGTGCAGTAGCCCGTTGTTGACTTCCGGGTTGTAGGATCGCTTTCCCAATCAGCGTCAGAGTATGTTGTGAGCTTGAGTGGAGCTTGCGCAATGGGTAAACCGAATGTCAGTGTGCCTTTAATATACCGCAGCAATCTCTTGAGGAGATAGATGTGTTGAGATGAGGGATCATGCATATGTTGAGAGAGTACGTTCACTGCATAGGCGATATCTGGACGTGTTAGCGTCAGATACTGTAATGAGCCAGTGACGCGTCTGTAAGTGCTGGGTTCGGATAGCGATGCGTCTTCTGGAATTTGGAGCGGGAGTTTGGTATAGGATGGATTTGCAAGATAGTTGCAGTCAGTAAGATTAACAGAATTTAAAATAGATGTAGCATATGATGGTTGGGACAAGAAAAACTTATCTTGAAGCTTTTGAATCTTGATGCCGAGGAAGTGATGAGCCGGTCCAAGGTGTTTCATGTTAAATTTGGAGTGCAGTTTGGAGAGAACGATTTGAATAGCATCTTGATTGTTGCCTGTGATGAGTATGTCGTCGACGTACACTAGAAGAAAAATTTGCGTCTGATCTTGTTTGCTCGTGAGAAGTGACGGATCAGCTTGGCTGTGCTAGAATCCGATCGTCAGAAGATAATTCGTGAATGTCGTGTACCACTGTCTTGGAGCATGTTTAAGGACATAGATTGATTTCTGAAGCCAGCATACGTGATTTGGGTGAGTGTTGTCGATGAAGCCCCTTGGTTGCGCCATATAGACAGTGTCAGTGAGTTGGCTGTGGAGGAACGCGTTGGATACATCCAGTTGATGTACCGTCCACCCTTTGGAGATAGCGAGAGTGAATAGGATCCTGATGGTAGGGAGTTTTGCTACCGGACTGAATGTCTCTTCGTAGTCGATTCCATACTCCTGTATGTTACCTTGCGCGACTAATCTTGCCTTGTACCGGGCTATGGAGCCATCTGCGTTGAACTTCTTACGAAATGTCCATTTGCATCATAAGATGGATGCATTTGGTGGAGGGGGAACTAGCTGCCATGTTCCCTGAGTTTGAAGTGCTATAAATTCTTCGGCCATTGCCTGACGCCATTCAGGATTTTTATTTGCATCAGAGAAGTTTGTAGGATCAGGGTCGTGTGGCGACGAGTTTGTGGCTAACAGGTTGAGACGGCGGGTTGGCTTTAGTGAGCCAGTTTGCCGCCTGGTGACCATGGGATGTTTGACGGGTTGTGGTAAACAAGGCAGATTTGTGCTGGACATTGGACCTGCGTGCATGTTGGATTGGCTGGGTGAGCAGGGCCGGTATTGGGTGCCGGAAGAATGGGCAGGATAGTCTGTGTGGTCATTCTGGCTATGTGGATAAATTTCAAATGCTTTTGATGTTGGAAGAAGTAGAGCCGGAGATATGTCCTGAGGCTGAATATGCACAGATGGAATAGAGTTGGCAAAGGGAAAAGACTGTTCAAGGAACATAACTGTCACGACCCGACCCGACGGGGACGGATCCCGCCCGAGCCGGATCGCGACGAGAGACCTTCTTATCCAGGATCTGGCTTTGGATTAGGTTACTGAACTGATCTTCCAAATACTTAACTCAACAGACACACACAGAACAACAGAGCTACTAAAATCATCAAATGCAGCGGAACAAAACATCTATCTTTTCATTTCCTCAAAATAATCATCTACAGAACAGTACATGGCTTTTAAACAGAAAGAAAGACAGATCAGAAAAGCCATGACTGTACAAAAATCAAAAGTACAAAAGTACCTATACTGATCAGACTCTGAACTAATCCTGGACTTCCTTGCTTTTCCCAGAACCTGAAAACCACCAAAAAGCAAGGGTGAGCTCAACAGCTCAGCAAAGCAACAAACCACCAATCTAAATTCTCAGAAACCAAAACCAAACTCAGATAGAAATCAGATCAGAAATCGGAACAGAATCGGAAATCAGAACTTGTACGGACAGATATCAAATCAGAATCAGAGTCGTACAGATCAGATCACAGAACAGAATAAATCAACAGAGTCAGAATCATACAGATCATATCGAAACAGAACAAAATCGTATCAGAATCACATATCAGATCAGATATCAGATATTTAATTAATAGCTAAGTGTGCCCCCGGCACCAGAATAATAGCTGAGTAATTAATAGCTAAACTAAACTGAATAGAATCACTACGGATTCTGACCCTTATGTCTCCCTTGTGCTTACGGCACCAGAAATTCGCTGAATAATTAATAGCTAAGCTAAATGTGCTCACGGCACCTGAATAATAGAATTTACGGATCCGGAATATAACAGATATTTCTCCAACTTGAGCTCATCTAAATTTTCCATTTCACTAACTGAACCTCATAGGATCCAGGCCCCTTATAGCTCCCTTTTTATAGCTTATACACATAGCATTTCAATTCAGAAGAAATCCGGACAATTCAGAAATTACCCAAAAATCGGGCAGCACAACGGCAGTATACAGAATTTACACAAAATTTCCTGCAAAGAAAATTCACCGAATTCGCACAGAACATAGATAATCATATTCCAGAACATTTATTCTACTGCACAGATAATTTCCAATTTCACAGAAAATTGTAGTCTACGAAAAACATCGCCGAATCAAAAATACCCGGACAAAAATCTTCAAAATATAGTCAAAACGTGCACACCCGGCACGGCAACGTTATACAGAAACTTACGCGGTAAAAACTGAACCAATCAAAAGATACGGACGAAAAACCGTAACGAAAACGAAATCCGGACAGAAAATACCGGCAACCGCGACGGAACTGAAAATTTAGAAAGACGGAATGTGCCTTACCTCGAGCACAGCAATTTCCTCAACAGTCACTTCGAACGAAAACGGCTCCGCGTCTTCCCGAAATCAACTTTTCCAAATTCTTCTTTTTCTCTCTCCTCAGAGCTGAAAATCAGATATTTTATTTTAAATTTCTCTCTCTTCAAAACGACTGATTTCTTTTAAATCCTCTTCAGATCGGCCTGGCCGATCGTCCAGATCGTCCTGGACGATCAGACCAAACCAATATCGCCTGGCCGATACTCCAGGGCGATGATCAGGCCGATCCTTATGAACAATGTCAATCGGCCTGGCCGATGTCCCCGATCGGTCTGGACGATACATACAGAAAATCACCTGGAGCAAAACTGGGCAAAATCTGGAGCTGATTTACAACTGATCGTCCCAGGACGATCCCAGATCGTCCTGGACGATACTGGAGCAGATTTTTGATATTACAATCTCCCCAACTCAGAAAAATGTCGTCCTCGACATTATCCAATCCAAACTCAGTCAAAACAAGTACGGGTACGACCGTCTTATATCAGACTCCTTCTCCCAAGTTGCTTCCCGTGCAGTTCGGTGCTTCCACTGGACTTTAACCATCGGAATCTCTTTATTTCTTAACTTTTGGACGTCGTACGCCAAAATCAACTCTGGTTCTTCCTTGTACGCCAGATTCTCCTGAATATCAACCTCGTCAGTAGATATCTTCTTCCCAGAGTCTGAAACCCACTTCCTCAGAGTGGATACGTGAAACACATTATGCACATCAGGCATAGAATCAGAAAGCAATAGGCGATAAGCAGCTTTTCCAATTCTTTCCAAAATCTCAAACGGTCCAACATACCTTGGACTAAGCTTGCTTACCTGACCAAATCTGCTCACACCCTTCATCGGGCTGACTTTGACATACACAAAGTCACCAACTTGAAACTCAACAAATCTGTGCTTCTGATTATAATACTTCTGCTGTCGATCTTGAGCAGCTTTCAATCTTTCTCTTATCAAATTGATCTTCTGAGCAGTTTCATCAGCAAAAGTGGCACCCAAAGCCTGTCTATCTCCAACCTCCGTCAGAGTCAAAGGAGTACGGCACTTCCTGCCATACAGAGCCTCGTACGGTGCCATACCGATACTGGACTGAAAACTGTTGTTATAAGCAAACTCAATTAGCGGAATATGATCTTCCCAGCTTCCGCTAAAGTCCAGAACACAAAGTCTCAACAGGTCTTCCAATACCTGAATAGTCCTCTCAGACTGCCCATCGGTCTGAGGATGAAAGGCTGTACTGAAATGCAATTTCGTACCCAAGCCTTGCTGAATGCCTTTCTAAAGTCTGGAAGTAAAACGTCCATCTCGATCAGAAACGATCACACGAGGCACACCGTGCAATCTGACTATTTCCTTCACATAAATCTGTGCCAAGCGTTCAACTGAATCTGTTTGTCTGATCGGAAGAAAATGGGCTGACTTCGTCAATCGATCCACAACTACCCAAATGGCATCATGTCCTTGTCGTGATCGAGGAAAACCCATCGCAAAATCCATCGTTACCTCCTCCCATTTCCACTCAGGGATAGGCAACGACTGCAACAGTCCACCTGGTCGCTGATGCTCTGCCTTCACCAATTGACAGGCTTCGCATTTCGACACAAATTCCGCCACATCCTTCTTCATCCCAGGCCACCAGAACAAAAGCTTCATATCAGCGTACATCTTACCACTGCCTGGATGAACAGTGTAGCCTGAATGGTGAGATTCGTACAGAATCTCCCGCCTCAAATCTCCAAACACAGGTACCCACAACCTGTTCTTACAGAAAATATCACCAGAATCAGAAATTCGAAGTTCAGGAGTCTTACCAGATCCAATCTGAGCAATCAACTTCGAATAATCAGAATCTGACTTCTGGGCTTCTTGAATCCGTGCTTCCAAAGAAGACTGAATATTCATCTGAACCAACTCCAAATCACTGGAGGAAATCACCTCCAACTGCAATCTCTCCAAATCACGAATCAGAAAGTCATCACAGGTAAGCTGAATACCTGATAATCCAGAAGACTTCCTGCTCAAAGCATCCGCTACCACATTCGCCTTTCCAGGCTGATACTGAATAGTCAGGTCATAGTCCTTGATCAACTCGAGCCACCTTCTCTGCCTCAAATTCAGATCCTTCTGAGTAAAAATATATTTCAGGCTCTTATGATCAGTAAAAATCTCACATCTGACGCCATACAGGTAATGACGCCAAATCTTCAAAGCAAAAACAACTGCAGCTAACTCCAAATCATGCGTCGGGTAATTCTTCTCATGTGGTTTCAACTGTCTCGAAGCATAAGCAATTACCTGACCATGCTGCATCAGGACACATCCCAGTCCTTTCAGTGAAGCATCACTGAACACCTGAAAACCCTCCGTACCTGACGGAAGTGCCAACACTGGAGCTGAAGTCAGACAATCCTTCAGTCTCTAAAAACTAGCTTCACACTCCGGTGTCCAAACAAAAGGAACCGACTTCTGAGTCAGTCTCGTCAGAGGAGTCGAAATCTGTGAAAATCCTTTCACAAATTTCCTGTAATACCCGGCCATGCCCAAGAAACTACGTACCTCAAATACCGTAGTCGGCCTTGGCCAATCAGCAACTGCCTGAATCTTCTGGGGATCTACAGAAATGCCTTCTCCGCTAATCACATGCCCCAGAAAAGAAATACTCTTCAACCAGAATTCACATTTGGAGAACTTGGCATACAGCTGATGCCTCCTCAAAGTCCCCAACACAATCCTCAAATGTCTGGCATGATCATCCTCAGATGCAGAATATACCAGAATATCGTCGATGAAGACGATCACAAACTGATCCAAATACTCCCTGAATACTCGGTTCATCAGATCCATGAAAATAGCGGGCGCATTGGTTACCTCAAAAGGCATAACCAAAAACTCGTAGTGCCCGTACCGAGTACTGAAAGCAGTCTTCACCACATCAGATTCCTTTACCTTCACCTGATAATATCCGGATCTCAAATCAATCTTCGAAAATACCGAAGATCCGGAAAGCTGATCAAACAAGTCATCTATCCGAGGCAGGCCTTGTTCAAATCTCTGTAATCCACACACATACGGAGTGTACCGTCCTTCTTCTTCACAAACAGAACAGGTGCTCCCCAGGGTGAAGCACTAGGGCGTACAAAACCTCTGTCAACCAACTCTTGAAGCTGAACTTTCAACTCAGAAAGTTCTTTCGGTGCCATCCTGTACGGAGCTTTCGATATCGGAGCGGTACCCGGAAAAACATCGATAGAGAACTCCACATCTCTATCCGGAGGTAAACCAACCAACTCCTCAGGAAAAACATCCACAAACTCCCGTACCACTGGGATCTCAGAAACAGAACCAACCTCCAGGTTCAGATCCCTCACCGAAGCCAAAAATACTGGGCATCCTTTCTTCCACATCCTGCTCACCTCCAACGCAGAAATCAGACTGGAGAGAACACCTCGTAATCCCTGAAATACAACTCTCTCTCCAGCCATAAGTAAACTCACTTGCTTCTTCAGACAGTCAATCTGAGCCTCATACTGACTCAGCCAATCCATGCCCAGAATTACATCATACGATGAAATCGGCAACCGAATCAAACTCGATTTCCACTTCTTGCCAGAAATCTCAATCTCACACAAACAAAACTGTCGAGCAATCAGTGGATTCCCAGCCGGTAAAATCACAGACAAAGAAACCGGTAAAACCATCGAATCCAAATGTAAAATCTCAAAACAGTGCTCGGACAGAAAAGAATGACTCGCTCCAGAGTCAAACAAAACACGACAGGGCTGATCAGAAATGTAAACCGTACCTATCACAACATCCGGAGCATCACGAGCCTCCTGCTGACTCAAGCTGTAAACTCGTGGCTGAACTGGAACAGGAGCTGAAGCAACAGAACTACTCTGCTCCCTCTGAACAGTAGGTGGTCTCCGTGGTGCAGAACTAGAACCACCACCTCTACCAGTAAATCCCTCAGGGCGTGGAGGAACAGTCCTCGGTCTTCCTGCTGCTGAACCAACAGGTCTGACGAAGCCCTCAGATCGCTGCTCAAAACCCATCTGTGGACATTCTGCAATCCTATGTCCCGGCTGACCACATCTGAAACAAAGACCAGCTATCCTGTAGCACTGGCCATGGTGTCGCCGTCCACAACTCTGGCACACAGGTGCCATACTGACAGATCCAGAACTAGTCGTACTGGTAGCAGTACCAGACGACCCTCCGCTCCTTCTGGAATCTCCAGATCCAGAACCAGAAACAAATCTCCTCTTTCCAGAGGAACCACTGCCAGAAGTCTCACCTCCAAACCTCTTCCTACTCGCAGTCCACCTCTGCTGAGTAGCCGTCATGTCATTCTCAATCAGACGAGCTCGCTCCACAAGCTCAGAGAAATCAGTGATCCTGAATGGTATCAAAGACTGCCTCAAAGTGTCTCGTAATCCTCTCAGAAACCTGTAGCACCTCTCAGCAGAAGTGCTAACCAGCTGCGGAGCGTATCTGGCTAATGCAGTAAACTCAGCCTCGTACTGCATCACCGTCTTGCTCCCCTGAACCAGCCTCAGAAAACTCTCCTGCATCTGCTGTCGTGCAGAAGGGGGAACAAACCAATCTCGGAACACTTCAGTGAACTCTTCCCAAGTGATCAAAGAGTTCAGTCTACCCTGAAATCTGGCTGCCTGCTGGCCGTCCCACCAGTGCTCAGCCTCTCCGTCCAACAGAAAAACAGCTAACGGAACCTTCCTGTCTGCAGGACACTGCATCCCGTCAAAAGTCTTTTCCAACCTCCTCAGCCACTCCTCGGCTGCTCTGGGCTCAACAGCGCCCTCAAATCTCGGAGGCTTCAACCTCAAAAATAACTGCAGGTGTCGATCAATGTCCTCAGATCTAACAGTAGAAGCTCTGCTCTGAGTCTCGCTCATCATCTGAGCAACAAGTGAAGCAAACTGAGAAAGCGTATCAGCACCGACCACTGGGGCTGTACTCCCCACTGGTGCTGCCTGATCGGCACTCTGCCCGTCTGTCATGTCTGGTCTGGTTGATCCATACAGAAAAATCCAGAAAATCCGGAAAACTATCACAAAAACAACACAAAAACAACACAATAAAAAGCCAAACGACCCAAAACTACTCCCAGACAGACTCACTGATCACTTCCTAGAGCTCTGTTTTACAATCCAACCTGTTTCCAAAACCAGTGCTTTGATACCAAAAAAAACTTGTCACGACCCGACCCGACGGAGACGGATCCCGCCCGAGCCGGATCGCGACGAGAGACCTTCTTATCCAGGATCTGGCTTTGGATTAGGTTACTGAACTGATCTTCCAAATACTTAACTCAACAGACACACACAGAACAACAGAGCTACTAAAATCATCAAATGCAGCGGAACAAAACATCTATCTTTTCATTTCCTCAAAATAATCATCTACAGAACAGTACATGGCTTTTAAACAGAAAGAAAGACAGATCAGAAAAGCCATGACTGTACAAAAATCAAAAGTACAAAAGTACCTATACTGATCAGACTCTGAACTAATCCTGGACTTCCTTGCCTTTCCCAGAACCTGAAAACCACCAAAAAGCAAGGGTGAGCTCAACAGCTCAGCAAAGCAACAAACCACCAATCTAAATTCTCAAAAACCAAAACCAAACTCAGATAGAAATCAGATCAGAAATCGGAACAGAATCGGAAATCAGAACTTGTACGGACAGATATCAAATCAGAATCAGAGTCGTACAGATCAGATCACAGAACATAATAAATCAACAGAGTCAGAATCATACAGATCATATCGAAACAGAACAAAATCGTATCAGAATCACATATCAGATCAGATATCAGATATTTAATTAATAGCTAAGTGTGCCCCCGGCACCAGAATAATAGCTGAGTAATTAATAGCTAAACTAAACTGAATAGAATCACTACGGATTCTGACCCTTATGTCTCCCTTGTGCTCACGGCACCAGAAATTCGCTGAATAATTAATAGCTAAGCTAAATGTGCTCACGGCACCTGAATAATAGAATTCACGGATCCGGAATATAACAGATATTTCTCCAACTTGAGCTCATCTAAATTTCCCATTTCACTAACTGAACCTCATAAGATCCAGGCCCCTTATAGCTCCCTTTTTATAGCTTATACACATAGCATTTCAATTCAGAAGAAATCCGGACAATTCAGAAATTACCCAAAAATCGGGCAGCACAACGGCAGTATACAGAATTTACACAAAATTTCCTGCAAAGAAAATTCACCGAATTCGCACAGAACATAGATAATCATATTCCAGAACATTTATTCTACTGCACAGATAATTTCCAATTTCACAGAAAATTGTAGTCTACGAAAAACATCGCCGAATCAAAAATACCCGGACAAAAATCTTCAAAATATAGTCAAAACGTGCACACCCGGCACGGCAACGTTATACAGAAACTTACGCGGTAAAAACTGAACCAATCAAAAGATACGGACGAAAAACCGTAACGAAAACGAAATCCGGACAGAAAATACCGTCAACCGCGACGGAACTGAAAATTTAGAAAGACGGAATGTGCCTTACCTCGAGCACAGCAATTTCCTCAACAGTCACTTCGAACGAAAACGGCTCCGCGTCTTTCCGAAATCAACTTTTCCAAATTCTTCTTTTTCTCTCTCCTCAGAGCTGAAAATCAGATATTTTATTTTAAATTTCTCTCTCTTCAAAACGACTGATTTCCTTTAAATCCTCTTCAGATCGGCCTGGCCGATCGTCCAGATCGTCCTGGACGATCAGACCAAACCAATATCGCCTGGCCGATACTCCAGGGCGATGATCAGGCCGATCCTTATGAACAGTGTCAATCGGCCTGGCCGATGTCCCCGATCGGTCTGGACGATACATACAGAAAATCACCTGGAGCAAAACTGGGCAAAATCTGGAGCTGATTTACAACTGATCGTCCCAGGACGATCCCAGATCGTCCTGGACGATACTGGAGCAGATTTTTGATATTACAATAACATTACGAGAGATGAAGGTTTTATTAGATTCCCTGTTGAGACATATATAGCCTTTGTGTGTTTCTGAGTAGCCCATGAATACAAACGACTGTGACTTTGGTTGAAGTTTGTTTCGCATGTGTCGGGGAAGCAGAGGGAAACATTCACAGCCGAGCGTCCTCAAATGATTGTATTCTGGTGTTTTGTTGAACAGGAGTTGTAGAGGTGCTTTGTTTGAGGTGTTAGACGATGGCATGCGGTTGATCAGATATGTGGCTGTTTTGCAACCTTCGGGCCAGTAGATCGCAGGGATAGAAGCTTTATGAATGAGTGCTCTTGTAGTTTCCAAGATGTGTCGATTTTTGCGTTCGGAGACTCCATTCTGCTCGGGTGTGTATGGACACGAGGATTGAAGCTGAATACCTTTGGATCGGAGGAAGTTCTGCATATGGTTATTGATGAATTCCTTACCTCCGTCGGTCCGGAGAGTTTTAATTTTATGATTTAACTGATTTTCTATAAGTGTTGTGAAATGGATAAAAATTTTAATCACATCTGATTTATGTATAAGTGGAAAAAGCCAAGTACAGCGCGAAAAATCATCTATGAAAATGACGAAAAATTTATAGCCTTGAGTAGAGGTAATCGGTGCCGGTCCCCATACATCAGTGTGCACGAGTTCAAGAGGTTTTTGACACCTTGTTTTGGATAACTCGAAGGGTAATTTGTGACTTTTACACTGAATACATGTGATACAAGAAACATCAGAAGAATGTTGAATATGTAAACTAGGATTACTGTGAGCTATCTTGTGCAGGACACGGAGATGCGGATGACCTAAACGATCATGCCAGTTGGCGGCGTTCTTCTTGGACGCTTGAAGAGCTGACATGCTTTGCGGTGGAACGGCCCGAGACGATAGTTTGTATAGACCTTCTCTACATGGACTGCAAAGAAGCTCCTGATTTGTCATCAAGTCCTTAAACACAAAACCCAGTGGATCAAACGTAATCAAGATATTGTTATCTTTAACAATATGAGAAATAGAGATTAAATTATGCGAGATGTTGGGAACATGAAGTAAATTGGTTAAGTGAAGCTTACGGCTCGGAGTTGGAAGGATGCCCGTGCCCGAGTTGGCGATGGGTATATTCCTTCCATCCCCGATAAAGACTCCTTCAGACCCCTGATAAGTCGTGGTTTGATGAAGGTTTTCTGCCGTGTTCGTCATGTGTGAGGATGCCCTGGAGTCAAGATACCAGTCATAGGACTGAGTTTCCGAATTGGCCAGTAGAGCGCTGTTTTGCTTCGAATTGGTCTGTTGCGGAGTGTAGGAGGCGTTCATACGATGCCAGCGTACATCTGCCGTATGACTCTTCTTGGTACAGATCTGGCATGTAGGTAGATGTTGTTGCTGAGGATTGGATTTACTCGTGGGATTTGAGGATGGTTGAGAACGACCTCTTGATCGGCGACCCCGACCTCGTTGAGTGTTGAATGTCGTCTACTGGATTGTATCAGTAGGAATGTGTGCAGCGTCTGCGTTGATATGTATCTCCTCACTAATGAGCATGGCGTACAGATTTTCAAGGCGAATTGGATGAGGCGAGTTGCGGATGTAAGTCTTGAATGATTGATACGCCGGAGGTAAGCCGTTCATGATGTAGAGGATAATGTCCTCGGAGTCTATGGTTGAGCCGGCCGATGCGATCTGATCGACGAGTTTCTTGATCTCAGTAAGGTACTGGATCATAGAATGATTCTTCATAGATACATTGTGTAGCTCGTTCTTGAGCTGAATCATCTTGGATCGACTGGTGGCTTGAAACTGGCTCTCAAGAAGTTGCCAGATTTCGTGAGTGGAGTCTAGGTGAAGAATGTATGGCAGCACCTACGGAGAGATCGTTGAGCAAAGTGTCGCTTGGAGATTCTGGTCGATGAAGCGCCAGTTCTTGTGCGTGGAGTTACCTGAATCGTCTGTGGAGAGCGCCAGTGTCGTCGGTGGGGCAAGAAATTGATCGAAGTCATTTGCATTGAGGAGCTTGAGAATTTGGTGCCTCCAGATGGGGTAGTTGTCAAATGTGAGTTGATTCGGAACAAGGGTTTTTAGATTTGATACCACAAATTTGAGAGATTGGGAGATTTGCGATGTATCTGCTTGAGTGCCATTGGAATGATCCATGGCTGAGGAGGCGGACTGAGAGGTAGCCATTTCCGATCAGGTGAGGAAGGAAGGCCTGATACCATGTAGAAATCCAAGAACCCAAGAATAGATAGAGGAAGAAGACAGGTACGGGAAGAGATAGAGAGAACAGAACTTAGAAAGAAAGTTGTATTGTCTTCGCTTTCCTTAGAGTACAGAGATCTATAAATAGCTAGTAGATAGTTCTATAGGTACACGTGTAATAATTTGATTTGCTTTGAGATACATAAAACCACGGGCTGGTTCGTCTGTGCTAATAATTATTATTATTGTTCTTCCACTTGTTTGCTTAGAAATATTTTAGTGATTAGATGAAAAGCCCTATTTAATATCATTTATGTCATGATAGGATATAATGTGATGTTAGCTTTAAAACCCTTAATATACTATCTAGAATGTGTTAAAACTTATCAACTCTGCGAATTTTTGTTCTTCCACTTTTTTCTTATTAAAATAGTTTTTTAATATAAATTTTTTTAATTCAAAATTAAAAAATTATTTTAAAAATCAATAAGAAAGCTGCCCCAAACTAAGTCTTAGAGCAACGTAACGACTAACGAGTAAGGAGAAGCAGTTGGAGAGAGGGTGAGAGAGAGAGAGAAGAGCATGAGAAAGCCAAAAAAAACCCAACTTTAAAGAGAGCATGAGATTTACAAAATAGTTTTTTAATATCTATAAAATGTTAAGTATTGGGTTAAACACACACGTGGCACTTTACAGCTTTATTAATTCTTGTAAACCAGTTGTATTTCTCTATATATATAGAGATAACCATCTGTAATAAAGCAAGGCTTTTCTATTCTTTCCTATGCTTCTCTCTGTCAGAACCGTAACATGGTATCAGAGCAGCTTCGGTTCCTGTTCTAAAAATTTTCCTTGTCTCACTCATTTCTTCATTTTCTTTGTTTTCTTTCATGGCTCAATCGTCGTCTACGGCATCCACAAATCAAAACACGCCGCAGATCTCGACTTCGACTCTGGAGTCTCCACAGATTCCTGCGTCCCTCAAGTTCTTGATGGGAAACATCAAGAACATCGTTGCCCAACCCCTTTCCGCCGATAATCATCCTCTTTGGAGATCTCAGGTCCTCAAACTTTTCTCTGCAAATGGCTATGAAGGGTTCTTGAATGGAACTACACCGGCTCCGCCAAATCTCATTTCCGACAACACTGGCCAGCAAATTCCCAATCCTCAATACGCAATATGGCGCCTCTTAGATCAAAATCTTGCTGCTGCACTCTATTCGGTAATTTCGTCTTCCATTCTTCCATATGTTCTCTCCGAAACGCATTGTGCCGACATCTGGTCGGTTCTTGATCGGAGACTGCAATCAAGCACGCGCTCTCGCATTATCCAGCTGAAACATGAGTTGCATTATCTATCCATGAAAGACAAGTCAATGTCGCAATACCTTCTTGAGGTCAAAACTAAGGTTGATGCCCTCACTGCCGCTGGAGCCCCACTTGCTGTTGAAGACATTATTCACTATACATTGGATGGTCTCTCGCCGGCTTATCAAGCCTTCAAAACCTCCATCTGCACCAATCTTCAACCGCTTACTCTAGATGACCTATACACCTTATTGTGTAGCGAAGAACTTAATATTGCTCATGAAGCCACCCGCGAAATGCAATCGCTGCAACTTTCGGGATCCACAGTGGCGTTAGCGGCAACTAGGGGTCGTGGTCGTGGTCGCTCAAATCAAAACCGTGGCCGCCAATCGCATCAAGCTCGTCCGCCAACCAACAACGTCAGCAATAATAATACCAACAGCAATCGGAATGCTCGATCCTCCAAGAACTCTGTGACTTGTCAAATATGTGGCAAATTTGGGCATTCGGCCATCAAATGTTGGTACAGACATGATGATCAGTATACGACCGATCCACCGAACTCTGCCTTGTACACCTCTACGGCCAGCTCTCCTCAACAGGACTGGTTTCTTGACAGTGGTGCATCGTCTCACCTAACTTCGGACTCCTCTCATTTCCAATCAACTCAGCCATACACTGGCACAAATCAGGTGATCATTGGAAACGGTCAATCTCTTCCAATTCATTCTACAGGTAAAGGTATACTACCGACTCCTCAAGGTTCTATTCGCCTATCTCTGTTACATCTAGTTCCAAATTTATCGTTCAATCTATTATATGTTCATCGCCTTACTACTGATAACAACTGTGCTATAACCTTCTCTTCAAATGGTTATACTATTAAGGATCGGAAGACCCATCGAACTCTGCTCACGGGTCCATGTATTAATGGTCTCTACCCGGTTCAAGTTCGTTCGTCTCCATGCTCGAATACAAGCAATCTGGCGCTTCTTTCGGTCCAGCCGGTTCCTAATCTCTGGCATCGTCGACTTGGACACCCGTCCGCTCGCATCTTACATAGTTTAGCTAACACTGTTAAGCACATTTCCATTTCTTTTAAACAGTCCACATGTAATGCTTGTTGCATGGTCAAAAGCCATCGGTTGCCCACTATTAGTTCTAATTCTGTTACTTCTAAACCGTTTTCTCTCGTGCATTCTGATGTTTGGGGTCCGTCCCCCGTTACTTCGTTTTTTGGATACCGGTATTATGTTTCTTTCATTGATGATTTTACTAGATATACTTGGGTTTATCCGCTATTTCATAAATCTGATGTGTTTGCGAAGTTTCTTGAATTTAACAAAATGGTAAATTGTCAGTTCAAAATGCACATTAAAACTTTTCGAACCGATGGTGGTGGGGAATTTTGCAATAAACGTTTTTGATATTTTTCTTAAGAACCTTGGCATTATACATCAATACACTTGCCCTCATTCACCATTTCAAAATGGTGTTGCCGAACGTAAACATCGGCACTTGATTGAAACTAGTCGCACTTTAATGATTGAAGCCTCTCTTCCTCAAACCTTTTGGGTGGATGCTCTTATGACCTATGCTTACCTTATAAATCAACTTCCGTCTTCTACTACCTCAAATAAATCTCCTCATGAACTGCTCTTCAACAAACAGCCAGTCTACACTCATCTCAAAGTTTTTGGTAGCCTCTGTTATCCTTGGCTAAAACCATATTCTAGAAATAAACTCTCGCCCCTCTCCTATCCGTGCGTCTTCATTGGTTATGCTCCGGTTCAAAAAGGCTACCGTTGTCTTGACCCAACCACAAATCGCATCTACACTTCGTGTAATGTTGTTTTCAATGAAGCTGTTTTTCCCTATCAAAATCTAACCTCACATACTACAGCTGCTTCTAATCCGACGTCTCACCTTCCCCCTTTACTTCTTGTTCCCACCAGTCCTTTGTCATCAAATTCTCCGTTTTCTACTGCTCCACGTCGGCCTCCAAATCCTGCCAACACGCATAGCCCTGAGTTAATTTCTTCTGCTGAGTTACCTGCCCGCACCTCTGTTTCGGTTTCCTCTCATGACATGCCTTCTGCCATTCCCGATTGTAACACTGACTTGCCGGCTGTTCATCCTATGCTAACCCGTTCCAAAACTGGGAATTCAAGGCCAAAACACATATTTGATCTGGCTCATATGATTCAACCGACAGATCCTACTACTTTTGCTCAGGCTATTAAAGATGAACATTGGCGAAGTGCTATGTCCCAAGAGTTTCAAGCCCTTCAGACTCAAGGTACGTGGGATTTAGTTCCTCCAATGCCACAGCAAAATGTATTGGGCTGTAAATGGATGTTCCGCACAAAGTTTCGCTCAGACGGTTCAATTTCGAGATATAAAGCTCGCCTTGTTGCAAAAGGGTTCAATCAAGAATACGGTATTGATTATCAAGAAACGTTTAGTCATGTTGCTAAAATTGCTACCATTCGTGTTTTTATTTTAATTGCTCTATATTATAATTGGTCCATTACTCAATTAGACATTTCAAATGCATTCTTACATGGTAAGTTACATGACACTGTTTTTATGCAACAACCGCCCGGTTTTCAGGATGCTACACATCCTAATTATGTTTGCAAATTGAACAATGCCCTTTATGGCCTAAAACAATCCCCTAGAGAATGGTATGCTACTTTATCAACTCATCTGCAACAATTCGGATTTCAAATAAGCTCATCCGATCCATCTTTACTTACAACAAAAACAATGTTCGCCTTTACATCCTCATATATGTGGATGATATCTTATTGACTGGAAATTCTGAAACTGAACTTACTCGTTTACTGTCGAACCTCCATAATAAATTTCAAATGAAAAATCTTGGCAAACTCTCACAATTTTTGGGTATCCAAGCGGTATACACCGAATATGGCATTTTATTACAGCAACAGCAATATGCCAAGCGGATCCTTCAGCGTGCAGGCATGGATAGTTCGAAAGCTGTTCTCACGCCGTCCTCGGGTAAAGTGGTTCTCACCAAAAAATTCGAATGAAGAATTTGCAAATCCACAACTGTATCGACAACTCATTGGATCCTTGCAATACTTAACCTTGACGCGGCCGGACATTCAATTCGCCGTTCATCAGCTAAGTCAATCCATGCATCTGCCTCGTAATTTTCATTTCAATTCACTAAAATGGTTGTTACGTTACATACAGGGTACTACGCATGTTGGTATTCCTCTTCACAAAGCGGATCTCAAGCTCTATGGCTATGCGGATGCTGATTGGGCAAATGATTCTACGGATCGCAAATCAATTTCTGGTTACTGCAATATGCTCGGCAAGTCCATCATCTCATGGCAAGTCAAAAAGCAGCAGACGATCGCTCGTTCGTCGACAGAGGCCGAATATCGGGCTCTCGCAGCGGAAGCATCCGAAGTTCTCTGGCTTCAGAGATTACTTGTTGATTTTCATTTACCGTCCACTTCTCCTACCACTATCTTCTGCGATAATACCTCCGCCATTGCATTAGCCAACAACCCTGTTTACCATGCACGTACGAAGCACATTGATGTGGATTGTCACTTCATTCGTGACAGCATACGTGCCCAGCATATCATTATTCACCATATATGTACTAAGGATCAGCTTGCTGATTTGTTTACAAAACATTTATCTACAACCCAATTTTCAAAACTCTCCGACAAACTAATTGATACTTCGCATCATTAGTTTGAGGGGAGATGTTAAGTATTGGGTTAAACACACACGTGGCACTTTACAGCTTTATTAATTCTTGTAAACCAGTTGTATTTCTCTATATATATAGAGATAACCATCTGTAATAAAGCAAGGCTTTTCTATTCTTTCCTATGCTTCTCTCTGTCAGAACCGTAACATAAAAAAGGCCCACGAAAAATATATATAAAGAATTCTCAGAGCTTCTATTTGTAAAATTTCTTTATTTCTTTATCTATGTACTCTTTGCGCGAACCTTACAAATCATACGAGTATGGTTCCAGTGGCAGCAACGAACAGGTATATAGGGGTGTAAATGAGTCAAGCTTGAGAAGGCTCATAAATTATGAAAGGAGAAATAATTTTGATTTAACCATTTATTATACAATAAAATGATAAGCAAAATGAGAAATTAGATAAGAAATGATAAAAAATCAATTATTATAAGATAGATATAATTTTCAATAATTTCAATAGCTTTGTATAAAATTCTTAAATTTTAATTTTGCAAATTGTTTTTATATTAATATTTTTTTATGAGTTGGCTCATAAACTAATAAGTTGATTTTTGACTATAGTTCAAGTTTGCACATTAGCTCCTCAAATTTGGCTCATGAGCTATTTATTAAATTGAGCCCGAGTTGGTTCACAAACCAGCTCGACTTCATTACATCCTTAATTTTGTATCTTAGGAAATATTTTATATGGAGGAAACTATGAAAGATTTTAGGAGGTTTGGAATGAAATATAAGAGTAATACTTCTGAAAATATTTTAATGGAAAACTATAAGGGGACTGAATTTCTATACAATCATAGTAAGATTTTAGCAATTTATCACCTTTTAGATCAAAGGCAGCACAATTGCCCCCAAAAATGAAATTCACTTCAGTTAAATAGGAACTTTTATTCTATCCAGTGAACGTTCGGTTTTAGGCAAAAAAGCGCTTGTACCGAGTTTTTTCAAAAAAATCAGTACAGGCGCGAAAAACTTGGTACAGGCGCTTTTTTGCCTAAAACCGAACCTTCCTCTGCGTACGTTCACTGGATAGAATAAAAGCTCATTAAATAGTGACCATTATTAGAAATCACAATTGCTAATTTTTTTTAATAATTAAATTTACTTAAAATAAAATTGTTCATGAAATTTTCAATATGTATAGTAAACTTTCTAAAACATAGTATCTTAAATTTACGATAAAAAATCTCAATCAAACTTAAAATGTAATATAGAAAAATAACTAATGAATATTCTTCTCCTAAATTTATCTTATTATTTATTTTCTTATATATTCTTTAAAATCAAAATTATTTCATTAGTTGAGCTCTATTATATGAAAATTGTTAGAGTAATATATTCATTTATCAATCATAAAAAAACAAGTATAATTGGAAATATAGAAAATTCTTCTCATAAATCTAGGGAAAAAAATAATATTCATCATTACAAATATATGAATTTGATTTCAATTATTTAAAATGTAAACTTATATAGGTTTGTATTGAATATATATACATCTAAATTTTTTGAGAGCCTGAATTTTGTAATTAGTTCTTGAATTAATAATTAAGATTTCATTTTGATGACTTTTTTACTGCATCTTAAAGTAATTTTTAATATAAAATTTAAATTTTTTTACTAGAAATTTTCTTAAAGAAATAGTAATTAGAAAGCAGTCTCAAATGAAAACTAAGGCTTCGTTTGGGACGGCTTTTTATTGCTTTCTAAAACAGAGTTTTAGTACAAAAATAAAAAAAATTTGTACTAAAACTCCATTTTAGAAAGCAACAAAAAAGCCGTCCAAACAAAGCCTAAATAATCTTAAATTTAGAAATTATGATTTACTTTGATCGTACTATTCTTATCTAATTTTTTTTTTTTCTTTATTAACCTGCGAACGTACTATTGTAGATGAACTCTTCAATTATTTCACATGGCAGAGACTGCCTACTTGTTTTTCAATGACCACATACATTTATTTTAGTGTTTTTTTTTTTTTTTTTTTTTTTTTTTTTTTTTTTTTTTTTTTTTTTTTGGTTGGGAATTTAATGACAAGTTAGGGAGAGGGAGAGTGGGTCCCGTTACTCAACCATAAGTGAATAAAACGTGCACACACATCTAAAACATTTTTAGGCTGTGTCCAAGCCAATCTGACATCTTGGCATTTCATGATAAATTGAGAGTTTATTTGGGACTACTTTCTTATTATTCTTTAAAATAATTTTTTAGTATAAAATTTTATTTTTTTATTAAAAAGTTATTTTAAGTGACAGTAAGAAAGCCGTTTCAAAAAAAGCTGAAAGGGGTCATCATCGTCATAGTGAACTCGGTACCAAGTCAACTACAAAGCTAACCATTCTACTCACTAAGCCTCAAGGCAGTTGGAATTATTATGTGAGGATACTTATGCCGTCTGCGGCTGGATACTATTGTGTATTGGGTGACGCGACGTGTTTTGATTCGTCTTTAAATGATTTGGTGTCCGCAAAGAAAAATTTCTCCCAATGCAAACTAGGTAGATTGACACAAGCTACTCAATATGGTTATTTTATGTGGCCTCAACTGTTATCACATGTGAGTCCAAGCCAATCTAACGTTACCGCATGACTTGTAACTATCCATGCATGCACGCCACAATGTCCCTACAAGTAGGCAAATTATTGCATCCGGTCACCGGACGTGGAGATAGGTCCGGATATTAATAAAATATTATTTTAAATTAAGCGCGTCAAAAGCGCAGATAAAGCGCAGGTAAAGCGCAGTCAAAAGCACAGTCAAACGACGCACCTAAAGCACAATCAAAGCGCAGTCAAAAGTGCAGGTGACGTGGCATGTTTTTATAGGATGTCCAAACCTATTCTGCGCGTCCGGTGACTGGATGCAATAATTCGCCCGACATGTGACACCATCCCACAACTCTCAACACAAGTTAATAATAAATGTTTATAATATTTAATAAAAATTTAAATTTTTAAATATTTAAAATAATAAATACTATTTAAAAAATTCTACCAAGGCTCGCGAGCCGGCTCGAGCTCGAGTTCAAGCTGACTTTTTGACCGACAAGCCGAACTCGATAATGTCACTACCAGACTCGACTCGTCTTATTTGCACCCTTAATGAAATCGGAAGTGACAACTTATTTATTTTAGTGCATTGTGGGAATTAATGGCACTTTAGCAAGAGAGGGGCTTATGATGGGCATCACTCTTCTATGACAGCTTTACTACTATTATTATTTTGAAAATAAAACGTCGAAGCTCAATATATTGCCTATGTAATTCAACTTAAGTCTTCAAACAACAAATTATTAGGGTCTGTTTGAGATGACTGTAATATTTTATAAAGTTGATTATGAAATTATAATATATAATAAGTATATATATTACGTACCTATTCTGGTTGCAAAAAGCAATTGTCTAATGTATAAATTTATGATAAATAATAGTGAGAAAATAACAAAAAAAGTAGCAGGCAAATAAAATTATGATTGTTGCCTAAAAAATAATGCAGCAAAAAAGTTGTCTCCTACAGCAGAAAAAAATACTACATGCAATCACCTGATCTTCCGGAGGCGTATCAGCAAGCGCCACATCATGCGGTACATGTAAATAGTTAATTGCTTGATTAACATAGCTTAAATCAAGAAGCCATGTTTGGCTTCTTCAGGGAAAAAAGAAAGAACAGAAATAAATTTCAGAAAGAAAAACTGAGAAAGCTTTTTTAATGTCTCAATCCTAATACAAGCCTAAGGGCTTTATTTAAAGCAAAACATGGCTACACTAAAAGCCACAAAACAAGCCAAAGAAACTAAATAACTAAAACAATAAACAATCCTAATAAAATCTGGAATAATTCATAACAATCACTCCCTTAATCCAGATTTTACAAAACATCAGAATCTGTCCAACCGTCTCCCAAATCTGCCGCTATGGCCAAACTAACTTCTGGTTCAACCCCTTGAGACAAATTTGGACAAAACCTCTTAATATGTCCTTCTTTATTACAATGATAGCACTTCCTGTTGTTATTGAATCTACGTGATTCTGATCTTTCTCTAGCAATCAGAATGTTGCCATTCTTGTCTTCCTTTTGAACGATTTTCCTTTGAACATCTTTTGACATTAAAACGGACTTAACCTCCGTTAATATCAAAGTTTGCTTACCATACAACATAGTGTCAACTATGTTTTCATACGTCTTCGGTAGAGAGCTGAGGAGTATAATCCCTTGATCTTCTTCGTCAATTTTTACATCCACATTTCTGAGGTCAAGAATCAATTTATTAAAGTCGTCCAAATGCTTTCGGAGTTCTTGATTTTCTTCCATTTGGAGTGTATACAATTGTTTTTTCAACAACAGTCGATTCGTAAGAGACTTTTTCATGTAAATTAATTCAAGCTTCCTCCATACCTCTAATGTCGTATCTTCTTCAGCAACCTCTCTTAAAACTTTGTCACTGATAGAGAGAATGATGATACTGTGCGCTTTCAATTGGATTTCTCTCGCCTTGGCTCTATCGGTGATTGCAGCGAAATTCTCTTCAAAGATTGCATCGGAGAGGCCTTGATGAACCAAAAGCGCCTTCATCTTGATCCTCCATAGACTGAAATCATTCTCCCCCTTGAACTTGTCGATCTCAAGTCTTTGCATCGACATGACAAAAAAATCAATATTTTAAAAATAAAAGCTCTGTGATTTGCTCCTCAACACATACAGAACCCTTCGGCTAGCTGTTGTGTGGCTTAACGGTTCAAAAAACTGTTAAATCAGCCACAGCTCCTCCGGCGAACTCCCCCGAGCAGCCTTCTCCTGTGCGGTCTACGCGCCCAGCCACTCCAAACACTATTCCAGCACCTTCGCACGCCTCACACCGCCTTCTCGCACCACGTCCACCACCAGCCCGACTCCGGCTGACCTCCGTGTGCAACCACCCCGTGCACTTGTTGTCCATGAGCTCCTCCGACCCACACAGCCCAGCACGACACTCCTTTGCGCGTCCTGCTCTCGCCGACCTCCAGCCTCCGGCGATCTCCCTCTACACGAACTGTTGCACTTCTAGAGCTTCTTGTTTCATCAGATCTTCTTGGCTACAAGAAACGTCTTCTTCTGGGCGGTTCTCCGGTGAGGAGAGATTTCCAGTCGGTTCTCTGGTGAGAAGAAAAGAAGGAAAGCGAATGAAGAAGAGAAAATGAAATTTTTTGGAAGAACCTGGTCGGAATGCAAGGAATGGAAGGTGGCTCTGATACCAAATTGTAAACATTTAATTGCTTGATTAACAGAGCTTAAATCAAGAAGCCATGTTCGGCTTCTTCAGAGAAAAAAGAAAGAACGAAAACAAATTTCAGGAAGAAAAACTGAGAAAGCTTTTTTAATGTCTCATTCCTAATACAAGCCTAAGGGCTTTATTTAATGAAAAACATAGCTACACTAAAAGCCACAAAACAAGCCAAAGAAACTAAATAACTAAAACAAGAAACAATCCTAATAAAATCTGGAATAATTCCTAACAGTACACAATACTGATACACAGGGGCGGAGCCAGGATTTTTTTCTTGTGGGGGCACAAATCATTGAAGAAAAAAAAACCCTCAACCTTTTTCATCCGGGCTTGGGACCGGCATAGGCAGTTTTAAATTTTTTTTTTAAATCATTAGATTCATTATAAAAAGAAAGATACAATATATGATAAAGCAAAAAAAAAACTTACAATTGAGAACATAAAATCTTGAGATTCTTCTTATCTATCATCTATAATTTCTCCCGCCTTGTCTTCATTTTTTGAAATCGTTGTACAATCAAGTCGTTGTCAACATTATTAAATATATCCTTTTCAATATAAGTAAGTAAACAATCATTCATCCAAGAGTCTCCCATACGATTGCGTAAATGATTCTTTATAATGTTCATTGCAGAAAATGCCCGTTCAACTGTTGTTGTTGCAATTGGCAATATTAAAGCAAGTTTTATAAGTAAGAACACCAAAGGAAAAATATCATTCTTTCTGGTCTCCACCATTTTCTGAGCAAGTTCTCCAAGTCCTTTTAAATTCATAAATGCATCATTCGATCTCATATCAATAATAAAACTTTCAATTTGATTGTCTAATATGATGAGATCCATTTCTGAAAAATCTAACGTATAAAATTTTGCAAGATGAATCAATCGTTCTTTATCAAATGCTGAAAATGACTGATATGGATTTAAACATGCCACACACATAAGTAATTCTGTGTTAATTTCATCAAACCTGTTGTTGAGTTCTTGAAGTTGCATATCTATAACAGTGTGAAATAATTAGATTTGATAATGATGTTTATTTGTTATACTTTCCGTACGACGCCTTGATCTTCCTTGCATCACAAATGTGTCAATCATGTTTGGAACATTTATGTTATTCTTCTCACAAAATAATCCAACTTCTTTAAACAAATTATCTCAACCATCATTTCTCATATTTTGAAGTCTTTGTTTGGAAACTTTAACCAAAGTCATAGTATTTATAATATCTTGATCCTTTCTTTGCAGTACTTGGGATAACTCATTTGTAACTCCTAATATGAGCTTCATCATATGCAAATTGAAAATAAATTCAAAAATTTGCATAGATTAAAGTAGAGAATACGCTTCGCCTCTTTGTTTACTACTAGATCCCTCATTTATCAATATCTCAAGAACCTCCAATATAGACCCAAACAGTAGAATTAAGCTGATAAGTGAATTATAATGAGAACCCCAACGAGTGTCTCCTGATCTTTGAAGTGCAATTTTTTGATTTAAACCGCGACCTTTTGTAGCTCCTCCACTTTCTAGTTGCTCAATTATTTTGTCATAATGTTTTCCTCTTAGCATATCTCTTCTTTTGCATGAACTACCAATAATATTTAACAGGCTTGTTACAATATTAAAGAAGGAAGCAACTTGAACATGATTTTTTGCGACTGCAACTAATGCTAACTGGAGTTGGTGTGCAAAGCAATGGACATAATAAGCTGAACAATTTTCTTTCATGATCAAAGTCTTCAATCCATTAAACTCACCCCGCATATTGCTTGCTCCATCATACCCTTGTCCTCGAAGTTGAGCCACACTCAAACCATACTTTGCAAATAAAGCTTCAATGGCCAATTTTAGTGTTGGAGCTGTTGTATCTCCTACATGAACAATCCCAATAAAACGTTCAATGATACATCCTCGCAAATCAGCATAACGTAAAGCAACGGCAACTTGTTCTTTGACTGATATATCTCGTGCTTCATCTAGTAAAATTGAGAATACATCATTTTTCAATTCATTGATTATGACATTTGAGACCTCAATTGCAGAAGCTTATGTTATTTCTTTCTGGATTTCAGGAGAAATTAATTTATTATTTCCAGGAGCATTATCCAAAACAACTTTACTTATATCTTCATTGTGTTTAGCAAGAAAGCTCAGAAGTTCAAGAAAATTTCCTTTATTCTCAGAATCCTCTGATTCATCATGCCCACGAAATGCTAACCCTTGCTGTAAAAGGAAACATACACAATCAACACTTGCATTTAATCGTGTACGATAATCTTTGCGATTCTGTTCTGTAGGTCTTTCAAAAGCAAATCTTATATCACTATTTTCATTCATTAAATCTTCACATTTTCGCCTAGCAATGTTATGTGAACTGTTCTTATTACCAACATGAATCTGCAATCGTTCTTTTTTTTTCCAATTTGTAAAACCCTTTGAATCAAAACTGCCACCATTAGATTGTTCTCCAAGTTGAGGTCCATACAGATAACAAAACAAACAGAACGCTGCATCCTTGGTTATACTGTACTCTAACCAAGCTTTGTGATCATCATACCATGCAGGATTAAATCGACGAATTTTATCACTGAATTGTTTACGTGGAAAATCATGATCACGCGGTTGGAACGGTCCTTTCAACAAGTAATGTCTCCTAACACAATCCCTTTCATTAGGATGATAATCCAATATTTTTTTTCTCAATCCAGGATCGGCAGGAATATCTGCAAAATTTATTTCTACACGGCATTGTTTGAATTGTGTATTTGTTTCTTCACATAACTTTTTCTGATCATCTCCTTCTACTTTTTTCTTGAAATATTTCTCCATGCTAAATTAAACAAAAGTAATATTAAAGAAATAAATCATAAAATATGTGACTTCTGATCTGAAAGAAATAATTTTATGCTTTAAACATATTTTGTGATTTGTGCTTTCATCCGAAACAAGTATTTTGCAGGATGCAGGTGCTAGATAAATACGAAAAAATTTTGACGGGATAGCTGCCAGCGAAAATTCTTACGGGATAGCTAACAACAAAATTTCACACAAAGACTCTTTTTTCTTAGTTGCTAGTTAAATACAAAAAAAAAATTCACATAAAAAACTCTTTTTTCATTCCAATCGAAACTCAAAAGTAAAGATAAATAAGCTTCAAGATTCAGGATTCTTACAGTCAGTAACTCAGTATAATAAGCACTTGGACAGTTGGACTGTGCGTGACCTACTGACCGGCGACCGGTGACTTGCGAACCACGAACTGCGACTGGCGAACCGCGAACGGACAGAACGGTGACTGGCGACTGCCGACTGCCGACTGGGCGGACTGCGGAGCGACGTTCGACTGTTCGAGCAGGAAGAGAGAAACGCGCGAAAGAGGGACGTTCGGGCTTCTCTCTAGCGACTGAATAGTCTCCCTGCTTCCCCTAGTATGTGAGATGAGAGTACAACGCGAGAGAGAGGCGGGATAGCTGCCAGCGGTAAAGTTTTCGGGAAAAAGTAGAATAATTAATGCAGGGATGAAAACAGCAAATAATTTACTTACTTTATTATGTAATTAATGAATAAAAACTATATTAATAATATAATACATTACCAAATTAATTATTCTGGCTAATGACTAAATGGGGTTGTGGGGGCACGTGCCCCCAGTGCCCCCACACTATATCCGCCCATGCTGATACATAATAGAAAAAGTAATGTGACGCGTCTTGATTCACCTATGAACGAAATTTATGACCGCATGTAATAATTTCATCCCATACAGACCCCTAATATGATGTTGTTTGGACCATAAACTCAAATATGCTAGCTTGTCCTAAAATTTGAGACAAGTCAAAAAATGCTGGAAATAAAACTATTGCGACACAAAAATGAATGCCAGAGCTTCAGACAAAACTATCAAGTAGATAACGTAAAGCAGCTTTTATTTCATCTGCCAAAGCATACAGCTTAAGCTTTTATCACCGCAACATCATACAGAAACACATGAAACACAACATAAATACTTTATCACTGCAGAGAAATTATTCTGTGTGGAGGCCAAACGTAGCTCTACATTTGGAGACGAATCAGTTGCAACCACGCCAGTGGTACCGAGCTGAGGTACCGAGCAGTACCGAGCCACGATACCGAACAAAAGAGTGAAGTGGCGCATTCTAATTGATCTCCAAACGACGTTCAACATTCAACACATAATAATTAATCTTCAGTGCAACACCTTACATAGAAATACGTTTATTTAAACTTTCATAGCAGCTGCTGATATAATATAAGTTGCAGCACTGCAAATTTCAAATAGAAATACTGTTTGGAATTCCCTTTACGGTGATCCCTGGTCCACTATAAGGCGACAGCAGCGTGTAAGGAATCTGAGCCGGTCCACTCCGGTTCTTCAAATCCGGGTCACGGTTCAACTCACTAATCTTCGTCTCAATCTCCTTCAACTTCGAACCGAACCGGTTAAACGCTTCAATAACTCGGTTATCGTTGGCCCATTCGGCACTGGCTCTCTGACCCAAATACAGCTCATCACTCGTATGGTTAGACAGAACCTCTATCAACGATATACCAATTATTGTCTGCACTTGGCTGCTTATGGTCTTCAGAAGCACCTTCTCCGGGTTTTTCTTCAGCTCCTCGTATTCGACCGAACCGGGTTGGGGCATGAACCGGCGGCTCATGGTGGGGCGGTTCGGGAGATAGCCAGCGTAAGGGTACTGGCCGAAGTTGACGGCGGCGTGCATGGCCGACGCAATCCAGATGATGGTGGTGCAGGATTGGATGAGATTGTCCACGTTGGTCATTGTAGGCCACCAAGATTGGTGTCTTTGGTCGCCATGCCCGACTTCGCGAAGCTCTTTCCACCAGGATTGGAGTTCTGTGTCTTTTTTAATGGCGGAATCGTCGGGGTAATAGATGGCAGTGTATTCACGAACCCAGGCTTCAATGGCGGACCAGATGGCGAGGCCGTCGACGGCGTAGGGGTAGTCGGGAATGATAAGGCGGAGCTTGTCGCCGTCAACTTCGGCCATTCCGCTGTAAATGATAAGATTATCGCGCGTGTTAGCTTTGTAAAAAAATCCAAGTTTTACAGGTACATATAATTATATATGACATACCGCTTGAGAAGATCAGCTGGGAGGCCCTGTTCGACGAAATTCCAGCTCTTGTAAATATCTGCGGACATCTCGAGAGCATACTTAGTGGGGAAGACGGTGTACTCGAGCAGCCCACCGGCACTGAGAAGTGCATGACGACCCTGAGCATTTATGTGCATTGTGTCACGGAAGTGAGGTGCCAGTAGCTTGTTAATAGGATGCATCGCACTCAACTGTCGGTTTGTCGCAATAACAAATGGCTCGATCACTGCATGAGTACGCAGCCTGCAGGCACCAAAACCACAAAAATGATCACTACAAAGATTGATGTCGCGGGGTCGAGGGGAAGCTGCGGGGGAATGGCAATTGTCTTAAAACTCTTATAATAAAGACTAAAAATAGACGGAGGAAACAAATTACCTAAAGAATCATCTAATAAAAATTTTTTGGGATTGCCCCTCGAGGATCAAGGGGGTTCCGCCCTTGAACGTTGGTCACACATTGTTGTTGATGTGCAGGTTACTTGTTATTTTGAAAGTTGGGATAGTATGTTTATTCGCAATAATGATTTGCAAGGAGCCATGCAGCGGCCAGCGGTGTTTTAGGTTATTTTTTATTGAGATGGTGACATTTTGGAAGTCACAAATTTCAAATTTATGGTAATGGATCACATCAGGAGTGTCAATTCGGGTCAACGGGTCGGGTTCGGGTTAAACCCGACTTGACTCAATCTTAAACGGGTCGACACCTATGTTGCACCGATACTCCTATTTATGAAGGCGTGTTGTATCTGATACACCGATACACAGATACGCCACCAATACGTGTCGGATACGCCAAAGCCGTATCAAATTAAAATACTATTTAATTTTAAAAGGACACGCGTATCCGATACGCGTGTCCGTTGAAAAAAAAAAAATCCAAAAAAAAAAAAGATGCATTGTATTTACTTCCGCGGCTACGAGCAAGGTTCTCTCATTTCCGAGATGGATTTGAGTCTCTTGATGATATGAGAATATTAGAAATTACTAATCTTTCACTTCATGAGCCTGAATTAGAAGCTATGATATGTATTGAAGATGATATAGAAGTTCAAAGATAAACCACTGAAGAAGCTAATCATATCATTCCTTCTATTTAATAGTTGAAACTTCATGTGCTAGACAATTTATGTTTATGCTTTTGTTGTTGTACTAGACATTTAATACTTACTTATATTTTAATATGATAAAGTAAAGGCTACAAATGATGCTCTCATTTTTTTTTGTAATTTCAAATATTATGCTTTGATTGTTTTCTTAATTTTTATGTATGATTTATAAACTATAATGCAGTGTCCGCGCCGTTCCCGTATCCTATTTTTTAAAGAATTGACGTGTCCCGTATCCGTATCGTGTCGTATCCGTATCGTGTCGTTTCCGTGTCGCCGTATCCGTATCGGTGCAACATAGGTCGACACTAACTAGACCCGATTTTGCAAACGGGTCGAAATTGTCAACTCGAACCCGACCACCTTTTCAAACAGGTCAAAAAGCCGAACATAAACCCGTATTTTCTGGATCGGGTTCGAGTCGAGTTTCGGGCCGGGTCAAAAGTTGACTCCCCTAGATCATCTTATATGTCAATTACTATCAAAAAGATGATTTTTTAGCATCTAATATTTGATGCAGTCATGCAACGATCCTTGCGGCAGTCCTAAACTGCTGCGGAGTGTCCTTTCAGCGCATTGCAATTATAACGGTCATGCATTTGGGCAAAGAAAAAAGTAGCGGTTAAAATCAATGGTATAGATCAAAATTTGTGCTGCGTTATAACCCTGTTTTTTTATTCATTAATGAATAAAAATTGCTTACCAGTGACTGATAAGCTGGTGGATACCGGAGTCGTTGACAAGGGCATAGGCTTTGGCAAGTAACCAGATGGAGCTCTCCACGCCTACACTGGCCGGTTTGTAAACCGTGCTCACGGCGCCGTGATTGTCGCCGCCTGGATGGGGAAGGCTGAGCTCGATAGCCAGCGGCTTCAAAGTGCCATCCTTTTTGAGGAAGAACAGAGTACGGGAGGCGTAGATTTTGTTGTCTGTGCTGTTGATGCGTCTCAAATATGGCATGATTGCATCATGGTGGTCAATGATGAAGAGTTTCTTCAATTGAAGCGCCTGAGAAGTGGAACGATGGAGAGGATTGTGATTAAATTGCGTAGTCTTTTGGAACATTTAATTACTGCGATAAACTCGATAAAATTTGACAAAATAGTTTCTTTTTGACAGACATGGAAAGATAAAATAGTTGAGATTAAGTTAGAATTACTTCATAAACAGAGTAGCCGTCAAGGTTGTCATGGATGTCTTGTTCTTTGAAGGTGCTCTTCTGGTTTCCGTAAAGGGAGGGATCAAGACTGCTCTTTGGTGGAAATTCCTTTGAGATAATTAAAAACATGTAAGGTAGTTTCAGGTTTTAATTTTGCTATTAAATGATTTGTTATAAGTAATGAAGAAGGAAGGTGAAGAGTGCCTTGAGTCGTTGGATCATGATTGGGTTGACGCCGGCCAGTGTTTCTCGTGCGAATTCTTCGTCGGTCCTCCACGCCGATTTATCCTCTGAAAAAAAAAAAATATGTTTAAGCAAAATCAACATCGTTCATTTCATTTGGAGCTTCGGCTTTGATCCACTTCTTCAAAAACAAGATCAAAAGCTGCGATAAACATAAAATTTTGATCTATCATAGCTGCACTTCAAGGCTGGCTAGACTCTTTCACAATTTTAACGAATCAAAATCAAAATTTTATCACAATATTCTGAACCAAGTATATGAAAATGGATATTGATGAGCGAAAAAAAGTGCTAACTTTGAATGATATTGGGCACCGGAAGCTTGAGTACGCCGCTATTCGCCGGATTACTGTTGAATTGGGCGATGAAGGTCATGATTAAAAGCTCAAATGGCATGGCCTGTATGAACTTTCGAACGAACGGAATGTCCGGCAGAGGCATGCCGCCCTCGTAGAGGCCAATAATTTCATTCAAGGAGTCGAACTCATTGGGAGTCAAGTCGAGGAAGGCTTGGAGAGTTGGCAGCAGGACCTTGCCTACCGTCTTCATGGCGTGGCCCAATAACTCCGCAATCTTCAACTGCCCAAACATCTCATCCCGGGGCACGTAGATGCTCAGATCAGCCAAACAAAGTCGACTCTCCGTTTTTGGATCTGCAGCAATCGACCAGAAAATTTAGTACCTCAAAGATATAATTTTTTTAAATTTATATATCTTATAAATCAAATAAAGTTTAGAGGGCAATAAATAATTACAAGAGGAATTGAAGGTAAAATTTAAAAAAAAATTATATAACTGTATAAGATTTTCTGAATTCTAGAGGAAAAAGAGTAACCTCTAGCCCTTGGTTAATTATGCCATGCATATGCATAATGATGAGTTTTAGAACATATATGATTTGAGCAGATTAGTGCATATCACTTTTGGTGAGCTTTAATTTGATTAATTAATTAAGTTCTAGTTTAATTCAAAGAGTTAGGGTCTATGCATGGAGAAATTATTTTGTGCAAAGACGGGATGCAGAATGTCATATAGAGGCCAACGAGAATGCACCACGTCAGCGGTACCAAGCAATACCGAGCCGTAGTACCGAGCAAAAGGTGACATGGGACATTCTGACTGGTCTCTAGAAGACGTTCGTCATCCGCACTGAATAATTAATCCTAGAGCATGTGTCATTATTATGTTGATAGAAAAAATAGACCCATATATTCATGCAATTATTTTCATAAAATGATAAAAAAAAAAAATCACTTGATATTAGTTTTTAAGATATGCTTTTTAAATATTTTAATAATATTATAATTAAATTTCTCATTATCGTATTTTATATTAGTATTTTTTTAAATGAGCCAGCTTGCAAGCTATGGAGCTGAGATGGCTCAGGATTTGCTTAAATTTATCTTATCAGTTCATCAAGTTCAACTCAAAAGTTGAGTTAGCTCATGCTCACTTAACTAACTCACACCCAAAGTGCTACAAAAGCACTTAGCAAATCGAGTTGATACCCCTGCTTATCAGGAGACTTGGAGAAATTATTAGGTTTGAATATCGGATAGAGAAAATTATCCGGATTTTTTTCTGTCTATAGTAAAAGAATATACAATCAAAGCACAGCTGTTATAGTAAATATATTTTTACTATAGACAGAGAAAAATTCAAATGATTCTCTCCGTCCGATGTCCACACTTAATAATTTGCCCGAGACTTTGAGCTCCTCTGTGAGAGAGTTCATTACTTACCGGATTTGGTCGGCGGGCGGCCGGTCTTGCCACGGCGAGGGTAAGGGAGCTGGGGATTGCCACCGAGGACTGGGCGGGCCAAACTTGGGTTGATGTCCGGGGAACCCAGATCGTTGTAATAGGCATAGCCATAGACGCGATCCCACTCCTTCAGCTCTCGGTTCACATTGTCTCCCCTAAGATTCTGCAGCTCCTCCGCCCTGTATTCCCTTAGTGGCTCCGGCGTGTTTTCCGCCATGAAAGTCTGCAAAGCCCCAGCTTAGTTTCATAATAATTCGTACTCAAGGTATTTCAGGCGAAATTTTTAAAAGGAACAAGTTTCACTATCATTTACGAGAAGCAACATGATAGGAGAAGCAACATGCATGATATAAATTTAATTTAAATAGGATAAAAAATGGATTATATGATGGACTTTTGTCTTAAAAACTCTGAAAATGCAAAAATAAAAATAAAAATAAAAAATAAAATAAAAAATAATGCAATAAACGTGAACATTAATTGCGTTTTCTGGTAAAATGCATTTTCTTACACGTTATATTTATTTAAATTGAGTTATATTTATTTAAACACTATTATAATAATGTTATAAATATACAATTTTAATAATAAAATTGTTTTAAATATTATCTTAAACATTATTAAATAAATTTAATATTAGATATTTGATTATTTTTATTTTAAATATAATATATTATTTTAATATTTTCCAAATTATTTTTATATAAATATAATTATTATGTAACGTTAAATTGATTGATTATTAAATTGCAGCGAATTAACACAGCAAAAATAAAATAAATTGATTGATTATAATTAATATTGAATTTAATTTTTTTTAAATATATGATAAACTTTTTTCAGAATTTTTATAGATTAAGTAAATATACAAATTTTTTTTATAAATATACGAATTTTTATAACGTTGCATTATATTTACATAAAAATTTATTTAATAATATATTTAAGACCCTATGTAGAACAAATTTATTAAAAAAATTGTATATTAATAACAGTTTAAATAAAACAATTTAAACAAATATAACGTTATTATGATTTGTAAAAACAATATTTAGTTATATATAAACTTACGCTTATTGTAATGATATTGTAAAAATAATTTAAATAAATATTGACGCAGCAAAAAATAAGTATTGAATGGAAAAACGATTTTTTTTTTCCTTTTCAGACAAAATCCTTTTTAATTTAAATTTATATCAATTTCCTTCTCCTAAATGATACGTGAAACCTGTTTCTTTTAAAATAATCGTTCGTACTCAAAGTATTCGACGATATTACTCTTAGAGATCAACTTACGTCGTTGGCGAAGAAGATGCGGTCATAGTCATACTTATTAGCGTTATATACCCAGGAGTTGCAGTCAAAGTGAATTCGGCCTTTTCCGGGGAAGTTCTCTAAAGTGATGGATTTTAGGTAAAACTCGGTCAAATTTTGGTTTTTGACGATGATGGCTCCGGGGATACCCTGTCTTTTGTCAATTATGAAGGTTGCGCCGTAAATTTTCTGGAAGGGTACGATTTTTGGGATGATCTCCAGGTGCGCCGCCGCTCCTATCACTCCTCTGTTCCCGTTTTCTGCAAAATAAAACAAGCATATTAATTATTCTCTGGTAGTATATGTTATAGTTGAATGGGGAGAGGAAGTGGACGACGGACTGTGATCGCCGACGGTGGCGCTGACGAGGCGGAGCTCGACATTCTGGCCGAGGAACTCTTCAATGTGGTTGGGAACAGAGGCGTTCAGGATGTTTAGGGAGAGAACCTTCTTGTCGACGATAACAACATGGGCTTTCACCTTTGTTTTTCCTGCATTTAAACAGTCTTTTACTTGGTCACTTAGCATCTTGCCGGAATGGAGATAGGAAATTAAGAGAGCTTGGAGAGAAAGAACGAGAAGAAGAAGCTAGCTGGAGCCTGGAGGTTGTGTGGCTTGGAGAAGTTTGGGGTGGCATTTATAGGTCATCGCTAGCAATGTGAATGCTGGAGACTGGTTTCATTGGATTTTCTTTTCAATACATTAATGAGCTCATTATGGAGGGCAGATTACATAACTTTATTCAACCCCTCTAAGTGAAAAATTATTTTGTGCCGGCCTCGGAGATCAATCAAAGGGGCCACTTCACCGTTTTACTGTACCGCAGCTCATTATTGTTCCATATGTTGCCGTGACTTAACTTGATTGGTTTCCGGATGTAAAGTTGCATTCGACTTCCGCACAGAATAATCTCTCCCTCAAGTGGTGATTAAAAGTATGAATTTTTATATTGGCCTCATATGAATGTGGTGGTGAATTAATGACATGTTAGCAAGAGAAGGTCTCATGAGGGGTAAATTATTGCGTCCGGTCACCTGACATGCGGACATCCAATTCGGACACGCCATCTCACCCGGATGCCCTGGGCCCCAGTATTTTTGAGTGACATGGTGCATTTTTATTGGTGTCCAGACGAATCTCACCCGGATGCCCTGGGCCCCGGTATTTTTGAGTGACATGGTGCATTTTTATTGGTGTCCAGACGAATCCAGACACCGGACACAATAATTTGCCCTCATGAGGGGGATCATCAGTCACCTATAATAGATTTACTGCTATTATTATTATAGTTGGAGCTCAATATATTCAATAAATTTTTAAATAATTGTATATGTAATTCAACTTAGGGTATATTTGGGATGACCGCAATATTTTATAAAGCTGATTGTGAAATTATTGTGGGGAAAGTATCTTAGCTTTGGTTGTAAAAAAAAAAAAAAAAAAATTTACTATAGAAATTTATAAAAATAAAAATGAGAAAGCATTAGCTAAATGAAATTATGGTTGCTATCTAAAAAGCAAAGCAACAAGAAAGTTGCTCCAAATAGACTCTTAATATGGTGGTGTTTGGGCAACAACAATAATTTCAAGAGGTTATATTGAGTTGTATGCTTTTGCTGATGATATTCTTCTTGTTGATAAGACTAGAGAGGGGGTTGAAGGTAAACTTTAATGATGGAGGTCAACTTTAGAGTTTAAAGATTTTCATTTAAGTAGATCTAAAAATGAATACTTGAAATGTAATTTTAGTAGTAATAGAGTACTTGTTTTAGACAGGGATGTCAAAAAGGGTTTTCAGGTAATGCTCGGGTCCAACTCAATATTGACATGCCCTTTTTTTATCCGACCCTATATTCCATTTACACCATTAATTATCATCTTTAGAATTAGACAACATCTCAAAATGATCCCAAATCATTAAAGTCATCCTTCTACGCTTTTTAACAATCTATGAACTATCATTACATATTTGCATGTATCATTAGATGCCTCTATCACATTTTCGTCACTGCCAACTTGCTCATTCTGATAAAAAAAATCTCAAAATGGTTTTAAAATCGTCACAACCTAACCTGATTAAGACAAGTCCTATCATGCTGGGCTGCGACAGACAATGTCGTTAAAACCCAACATGATATCACACATGTCATACTGTATCTGATTGTGGCAAGATTCACCTCAAGATCTGGTCGGAGAAATACTAAAATAAAACTTCTAATTTATGTACTACACATAGCCACTATTAAATGCAATAAAAAGTGGAAGACTTCTGAGTTTCAACATGATTTTTTTATATATCATCTAAAATGTATATAATTTAAAATCTATCAGCAACAGTGCTTTACAATAGAGTGCATAAGAAAAAATAAAAGTCAAGCCTGCAAAAATCAAAACTAACAATAACATACATACAACACAGATCTCAGCGTGCTATTCAAACTACTCACCTCACTCCTTACTCTTCCTTGAGTCTGAAAATAAAAGCAAAAGCATGAATGAACTAACACAGCTTAGTAGGCTTTCAAAGCCTAAAACATAAATCAATAACCAAAATCAAAAGAACTGAGATCATTGTACTGAAAATGAGAAACAAACCATAGTGAGCTATAATAGCATAACATGTCACACAAATTGATCTAAATTTTGAATTTTTTATTGAATATTTTTCAGAATATTTAAAATCAATTAAATACAATATATTGAGCAGAGTAGTAAAATCATTACAATTATTCAAATATTCAAATAAAATAGTGAGGAATTAATTAAACTAAAATTCATATTATATAACAGTAAATTGAAATTTATATCACAGAATAGTTCATATCAGTTTTCTCTTTTCCCAGACCTATATAGAATCTCAAAAGATTCTTGTCCCTTATGATTCCCTTTGTTCTTCTAGTACCATAATATCTCCATAGGTATCAAAACACGACTTATAGCCACCGAAATATGTCTTATAAGCACCAAAATATTTTCTAACATAGAGAGAATCTCAAATGATTCTTACCATTTTATATTTCTTAATAGTCATAATATACTCACATATATAAATATTTCATCACATCATAATAATTAAATAATAATTGAGCATATGTCAGAATTGCAAGTTCTAAATTCTATAATAATTGCACGATCTTAATTCTATAATGGCAAGTAACTGAATTTCTCCTGAGTAAAATTTCACAATTTCAAAATAAAACAAAATTAACATGGATTGTGTAAAACACAATTTTAATACTTTAATTGTGATGAAACACTATTTTTCAGAGTTTAGATTATTTTTTATTCAACTAAAATCACACAAATTCTAAAATGGTAGATATAAAATTTTTAGAAATTCTCAAAATTTTCATAATTTTAATATCTATAGCATATAAAAAGTTATACTTTAAAAATTTTATCAGTGCAAAGTTATCCATATTTTTTTGATAAAAAAATATAAATTTAATAATTTTTTTTGAAAAACTTCAAAATTTTAAAAACTAAGATATACATAATTTGACATTTTATGATTCAGACAACTTTTCCCACTTACATCGTCGCATGTGTAAGGTACCTCCAGTCACCATCGCTTGACTTCGATCCCTCCAACCACAGTTGCCTAATTACGGTCATACTGAATTCTATCGCCCAACTGCCGTCCTTGGACCATTATCACTCAACTATGATCCCTCCAACTTCTGTCGCCTGCCGACTATGTTATCTACGACCATTGTCACTCGTCTACGGTCCTACCGACCAAAAAAATAAGCCAACATTCTCTTTTAAAAAAAACTCTCATGTCATTTAGTTTTTTCAACTCCAACCATATAATGTGCTTTGTACTATATATATATTTGCTACATTAAGTCAATGCCTTCCCTCGAGGAAGGGCATCATTTGTAATCAACAACAAATGCTACTATATTCATTTTAATTAGGTAGGCCCTATAATGTGTCAATTGGTATTTCTTATAAAAAATATTGTTTCTCTTATAATTGTAGCACCCCTCTCTCTTATATGTATCTGTGTTGGATATTCGTACAAAGCTTGGACGTTAAACTTGCCATCTCTCTACTACCTCAAATGTTTCAACATGCTTCAAGGATTTATAATAGTATTATTGATAAAAGAGAATAAATTTGAATGGTGGAGATTTAAAGTAGTAAGAGTTAAATGAATGGATAAAATTTTAAGTTGGAAAAAACTCAAGCCACTTTTATAATAGTAGTATAAATAGTATAGATTTATTTTGCTTTAATTATTTTAATCATAGTCATATGATATATATGTAATAATTATTAACAATTGAATGTTAATTAATGAATTAAATTGTTAATAATTAATTAATGATTAGTTATTACTTTAAATATTTTTAATTTCAATTTACAATTACAGACTTCTAAAATCTCAAGGTTCTTAAATAGAATAATTAATTAAGATTTATACTTAAAATATATATTTTTTAATTATGAAATTTTAACAGTTATTAAATATTTAATATTAATTAATGAATTATACCATTAATTGCAAGAATATGTATAAATTAAATATATAATGTAAATTAATTAATTAATTGTATTTAAATATATAAATAAATTCATTTAAAATCTTTAGCATTTCCAACATTTACCTCTTACTTAAATGCAATTAATATATAAAAAAAATATATCATGTATTTAAATAAATAAATAAAGTTAAAAATTAAATTGAATGTGTAAATAAAATGAATTGTTTGGATTCATATTTGATAAATAAAATATAAGGCTAAGACTGTAATTGAGAAACAATTCAAGAGTCTTTTTATAATAGTAGTATATAATATAGATATTTTAGCATCAGCATTCAAAGAACTCTCGACTAGTCCAGAAATTTCCAACCCATATTTTTCTTGCAAATATGGTTGAGGGATTAAAAAGAAGGGACGGTGGGAATTAATGACATGTTAGCAAGATTGGGCTTCATGACAGGGATCAATCACCTATGATAGCTTTAATGCTATTATTATTATTATTATTATTATTTTTTGATACATTTAGGTCATTTAAGATAGATTCATACATACAACACATACATAAGATTTGAATCCAAGATCTCTTAGGTTTCGTTTGGGACGTCTTTTTTACTGCTTCTTAAAGCGGCTTCCTAGTATAAACATTTAAACGTTTGTACTAAGATTATGTTTTAAAAAGCGGTAAGAAAGTCATCCCAAACAAAGCCTTAGTTGGTAGCTTAGTTGGTCGACTAAGCTCCCTACCAACAGATTAAGATGAGTTCATTGCTATTATTGTTTTTAAAATAAAAGTTCGGAGCTCAATATTCAATAAAATTTTAGGTAGATTGCCTATGTAATTCAACTTAAGTCTTCAAATTTACGATTTATTTGGAATGACTATAATATTTTATAAAATTGATTGTGAAATTGATATGGGCAAAAGCATCTTAATTAGTTGTTTTGGTTGTAAAAGAAGTTTTTCAATATTGAAATTAATGAAAATAAAAGTGAGAAAATTGTAAAGATATGAAATTATGGTTGATATTTGAAAAACAAAGATACAAAAAAGTTGTACGAAACAGAACCTTAATATGTTGGTGTTTCTACCACAATCTTTTCTTTTGGTGTTTGGTTGCAATTTGAAATATATAGTTGATTTCTAAATTATGGTGTCACTATGTTAACATTATTTTTTAATCACATTTAGGTCTTATTTTATTTTTGCTATCTTTAATAATGTTTTGCGACAAATAAATGTAAAAAATTTTATCGCAATAACATTGATGCGTCGCCAAAAATCTCCATGATCAGGCACGAATATAGAGGCATATTCAATTTGAAAACATTCAAATTTTAATTCTAGACTATCTGAACTCTTGTTTTATGAAACTAATAATTAAACTGAACATGTTGATAAAACAAATCCAGCAAGCCCAAGTTCACTTAATTCTAACATCATTAAAACACTTAAATGTTGAACAAATGCTTCATAATCGAGGGATTAATATGGGTTGTCCCATAAAACACTCTGAATTTGCTCCAAATCTTCTCGATATTTATAAAACATGTTAGTCTCAAAAATCTATAAATGGACCCCCCCCCCCCCCCCCCCCCCCCCCCCCCCCCCCCCCCCCCCCCCCCCCCCCAATATGGAAGGGGGCTTGGACCCTGGGCTAGAGTTCAAGAGAGCTCTAAGGTTTGAAATATTTTGGAGCTCCACTTAGGCACCATTGCTGGCAAACCCTCGCTGCCCGACCGCCATTGCCAGAGTTTCATTGGCTAATCATTGCAATACTAACATCGTTGAATCTCCGCTCTTTCACTACCATCAGACATTCGTCGCACCGCCGACATAACTCTTGGGTAGAATATGATTGATAAAATTTGTGAGTCAATCAAATTTTGATCTTAATGTATTTTAAAGCTCTCTATTTTGTATTTAAATTGAGTGTAATTTAAGAGTTGGTTCATTATTTATGTATTACACATTTGCACTATCAAAATGAATCTATATATTTTAAAATGATCTAAATATTTTCTTAAGCGTGAAAATCCATTCTTAATTTATCTTCGCTATGTTGTTCTGTCTGCCATTTTCAGAAAATGGAGATATGATACTAGCCTTATATCTCGTGATGTTGAAAAGGAACCTATCGTCCCATTGAAAAGGCCAGTCACTCCTGAGTCCTCATGGGCTCGAATATGATTGATCAAGACTTCTTTCGAGGAAAAATTATACTGTGCGGTGGCTTACATCTGGAGATCAATTAAAATGTGTCATATCATTTTTTTACTCGGTGCAGCTGTATACCGGGTGACATGAAATGTTCTGGTTACTCTCTGAACTCATGTCCGGTTTCCGCACAAAATAATTTCTCTCATTTGAGACCGTTTTCAGGCATACATTTTATATATGATGTTATAAATTGTATTTTCTTTTATGTTGCGCCTAGAATATTATAAATATAAGATTAGATGAAAAGTTCTCTCATGCATACAACAAACATTAACAATAAAAGCTTGGAGCCCCCCTCTCTCGTTTTGGGTTCATTTAGGTTGATTATGATATCATTTACAGATAAATTTAAATTCAATAGAATATAATGATAATGTGATGTTAACTTTAACATCCTTAATATATAATATGTAAAATGTGTTAAAATATATAAAACTAAGCTAATAAAACTACTATAATTGAAGTAGTGATGATGATCTTTTTAATAGTTACATATGCAATTAATAAACATGTATGTGGCAAAATAGAAGGTGATGGTTCAAGATCATCTCAAATCAAACTGCATACGGTGGTATGTCATCCGTCATTTGCTCCATTCGAATGTTAAATCACATGTCAAAATTCGGTAGGTGAACAGTTCGAAGCCAATATTGACGTCACACTGTTCACCAACACCAATTTTTTATGTTACGAGATTTGCTCGAAAAAGCGCACGAAAGAGGAGAAAGATGGTTATCTTCGCTGCAAAATAAAGAAGCGCGCGAAAGAGAAGAAATAAATGGAGTTCGATTGGAGATGAATTACTTCATTTTTAGAGTTTATTGGGCTTTTTCAACTATGTTTTAGCCCAAATTATTATGTTGTTTAAACTTTGTTTTGAATTTGATTTTTCAATTATAGAATATATCTCTAAGAATTTTTAATATATTAATATATTTAATTTTTTTCAGTTTAAATAAAATCAAATTAAATGTATTAGGTTAAGTGTGAAATGAGAGCCTATTTTAGCTATAAGTTTATTTTGAATTATTTTAAAATTTATTATATGTCAGTAGAAAATTGATTTTAATTTACTTAAATTAAATATGCTGTATAGTTCCATCTCTTATATAAGAATATATTATACTTGGGAAAGAGTTTTTTATATTTATAAGATAATATGGGTCTAAAATATATTTTGATTTTTTAGTTTGATTTTAAATATTTTGATGATATATGATGTGATTATATTGAGTTTTATTATTGGCAAACAAATTAACAGACTAATTAGAATAAATCCATTTAAACTTTGTTAGGGATAATTTTCTTACAATTAGTTAAATCATTTTCTTGTGCATAAATTTTTTAAATTAAAAATAATTGTAATGAAAAGCTATTTTTAAAAGAAACAAGAAAGTTGTCCCAAATGAAGGCTTAGGCTTCGTTTAGGACGACCTTCTTACTGCTTTGTAAAGCAGTTTTATAGTACAAAAATTTATTTTTTTGTGCTAGAAAACTGCTTTAAGAAGTAAGAAAGTCATACCAAATGAAGGCTTAGGCTTCATTTTGGACAGATTTCTTACTACTTTTAATACCATTTTTCATACAAAATTTTTACACTAAAAAGTTATTTTATAAGAAAGTTGTCCCAAATAAAAACTTAGGCTTCATTTGAGACGGCTTTTTTACTATTTCTTGAAGCAATTTTATAGTACAAAAAATTTTAATTTTTATGCTAAGAAGCTGCTTCAAAAAGCATTAAAACAATTGTCCCTAACGAAGCCTTAGGTTTCGTTTGGGACGGGTTCTGCTTCCTAAAACAACTTCTTAGTACAAAAATTAAATTTTTAATACTAGGAAGCTGCTTTAAGAAGCAATAAGAAAGCCGTCCCAAATGAAGCCTTAATCTCATGCCTATTAAAGTTAACATATTAAGGTGTTTTAGAGTGTTGAACTTATAGCTTTGTTGTCCAAATTTTTTAAAAAGAATGCATTTATGATACCCATAATATCTTAAAAATATATATATTTTCCCTTCCTTAATTATATAATTATTTTTATAAAAAATTACAAACGTCTCAAATAAACTCTAAGGGTGCGTTTGGGACAGCTTTTTACTTGCTTTGCTTTATAAAAAGTTAATAAATAACCGTTTGGGGCATTACGGTAGAACGGAGGTAGCAAAAATTTCGCGGCCTGCGACTGCTTTTCGCAACCTACGAATCCCTCCCGCTGTTCCACAGCTTCCCGTTGTTTTGAAGGGTAAAATGACAAATATACCCCAATTTTCGTAAGAGGATTTGTGCTCCGGCTCAATCATTTTCACGATTCCTATACATCTCCTCTATCGCAGCCCTGCAATCTCCCATTCCCATGATGAGTCATCTGGAGATCACTCGTCGCTGAGTCGTCCGGAGATCGCTCGTCTCCGCTATCGAAAATCGCTTGTCACTTCGATTCCAATTATCGTCTCCGCTATTGCATCTCTTCTCACAGTAATCTACCAAGGCTACATCCCATAATTGATCGGAGGTCACTCGCCCGCTCAGGTATAAGCTCCTTAAGCTAATCTACCATGGTTTAGGGTTCCGATTACCTACCATTTCTCTATTATAAAATTCTTCTTCGATTTTCTTTCTTCTTCAATATGACGAACTTTCCATTGCTCAGATTAATCCAATCATTTTTTAGCTTAACTCTTTCGATTGTCGTAATTAAAAAATTGATCACATGAAGAAATTTTTATTTGCTGCGAATCTTATGTGCGTTGATTGTAGCTGTATCGCCATTAGAAATTTCTCCGATGGCCACCACTGGATGCAGAGCAGCTCTTGCATTCCGTGTATTATGGTTGGTATTCTGATTGGTATTCTGTAACAATTTCATTAGAAATTGTAGCTGTATCGCCATTAGAAATAGATATAGGAGCTGTAACAAAAATCCAAATAAGGTAGAAGGGCCTAAAGAAAATAGAAAATCAAAGCAGATTAATCTACGTCTGGACTCAATAAGCAACAGAATGATCCCAGCAAGTTCATATTGTTCGCCATATCATCTGGTCCAACCCGGGTTTTGGGACAGAGCAGGCCATCGAGTGTTTATGGGATTTCTGATTAAAATTTTTGATCTAACATGAGAAGCCTTGACAATTCCATTGTAATTGATGTAGTTTTTTATGATTTTAATTTAGTAAAGGATCTTTTATAGTAAATGTATTTAAGTTTGAAACTGTCGTCAAATAGCACCTTTTTTAGGATAAAGATAGCTGTTCAAAGAAGACTTACTGCAGCCTTGGACTCCATGATAATTTGACATTTGGTTTTTTACCAATATTAGCCGGTGATTTCATTGAGAGCGTGTGAAATTTTATTATCTTTTTGGGTGCCATACATTTTTTTTTAAAGCAAAGAGAGAGTGTGTGTGGGGTGGTGCATGTTATGATGCCTTATCGAGTCAGGGTACTCTTTGTAGGCACAACAAGGTCATTCATTACATTTGTAGGCAGCAATTGTAAGCTTGGTCTCCTAAAATAGCATGGCATCAATACCATTCCAGGATACTATACTTGAGCTGAGCCTTCTCTTCCAATTTTTTTACACTGAGCTTTGCAATTACTTTTTCATTTGGATTTGCTTCCATTTCACAATCAAATTTCAAATCTTAAAAAAATATATCAGTGAAAGTTTAATTAGATTTTTTTTGTAATGAGCTAAACACTAACCAGAAAAGATATTTGATTTGTTTTCATGTATTAAGTTTAGTTGCAGAATTATAGATCTGAATGATTGTTTCAAGATTAATGCATTTGAAACACACAATTGTTCTTACTATTGATTATTTCCAAACTAAACCGGTTATAGAATTAACATTGTTGTGTGCTGATGACTGTTGAATCTCTCTGTGCACCCCGTATACTTTCCCTACCTTGAATATTGATGATAGCTGAAAGCAGGAGTATTCTTAGAGCATTTGCATGCTAGTTTGCTTGAAGTTTTCTATTTTTAACGATTTAGCTTATGTTGTTTGAAACATCTTTGATCAGCTTATATGTTCTTTCTTAAGATTAATTTTGAAACTTTCCATCTTTTGATTGTTTATATTGACTTTTAGTTTTAATTAAGGATAAGCATGTTTCTTTATATGGTTAATCTAGTTTCATTTAGTAAAGATCATCATTGCACTTGGTTGCATCATTTTAGTCGGATTGTTGTTGTATCTTCGGCCTCATTTTTTTCAGTGTTTTTTTTTCTTTTCAATTTGGAAACGAAGATTTTTTTTTTGTCGCTGTTTGGATGAGACGCTTTTATATAAATGCTTTTTTGCAAACCATACCTTGATTTTATAATACAGCAATTAAGAAATTAAATGGGTAAACCAAAGGATGGTGGAGCATCTGCAACATGGGAGCAAGATGTGAAGATGATATTTTGTGATTTATGTATAAGAGAGATTGAACTTGGAAATCGGCCGACAACTCACTTCAATAAAGAGGGTTGGTTAAATTTAATGAAGAATTTTAGTGAGAAAACTGGAAGAGAGTATGACAAAGTGCAGTTAAAAAATAAATGGGACCAACTAAAGAAAGATTGGAAGTTGTGGAAGGATTTGAAGCGTGGGTCGACTGGATTGGGTTGGGATCCTAGGAGAAAGACTATTGATGCACCTGATGAATGGTGGAAAGAAAAACTAGAGGTGAATGTTGATTGCATACATTATTAGATATTTGGCTCTTTTGAATTTTATATTATATTTTTTTATTCTTTTAAATAAATTTTGCTTTGTAGGTTGTGCCAAATGCCAAAAAATTTAGATATTGTGGCATTAATCCTGAACTCGAACATAAGCTTGATTCGATGTTTATGGGTGTTGTTGCAACTGGTGTTCATGCTTGGACTCCCAACCAAGGGATTGACCATGAAAATGTTCGTGGAGATTCTGAAAAACTTGATACTACTACTGACTCTTTTGAAGATCCTTCACAAAGTTTCGATAGTATTAGTGAGTGCAGTCAATTCAAACGACCATCCTCTACAACTTCAACTGGTAGTAGGAAAAAAAAATTTGGATCTGGTTTTCTACGAAGTCAAATTACCCAACTTGTCAATTCAGTCACAAACATCAGCTCTGGATCTAATTCATCACAGTTAATAATTGAGGCACCATTGCTTTCTGCTGCCATTAAAATTCTAGAACAAACAACAGAAGCATTTGAAGATCTGCCACTTTATCTGTTCTCCACAAAGCTTCTTGAAGATCCAATTAAACGAGAAATGTTTATGGCAATGTGTCCAGATCGAAGAGTTCATTATCTTCGTTACTGCTATGAAAATCGTGATACAACAACATCATAGTTTCATAGATCGTTATAGTCAAGGCCTTTGTAGTGCTTTTCCATAAGTTTGTATCTACAAATACATATGATAGTCAAGATCTTTATAGTGTCTTCAAATTTGCATTTATATTAGGGAGTTGGACTATTTTGAAGTTATTAGTTATACAAACAATTATAAGTATGTATCCTGTTTGTTACCATGTCTTCAAATTAACAATGCATTCAGTTTGTTACAATGTATTCAGTTTCAATGTATATTTACTGAACTTTCATTGCTTTGTTACAATGCATTCAATTTGTTACATTGTCTTCAAATTAACGATGCATAAAAATAATTAGCTTTATTGTATGTAGAAAACATTTGGTCAATGTTCTCAGTTTGTCCTAACCAAATGCCCTCTCACCAATGCTTGCAATTTTACCAATCCTTTCAATGCACATAATGCTTTCAAGCATCGGCTGTTGCTGCAGTGGCCACAGTTACAACCATGACTTGTCTCTTCTGATCAATTAAAGTTTAAAGATACTATTTTTCCCTGCTTGTATGTATGTAATTGCTTTGTCACTCTCCAGTACATCAGGTATTGAAAAGACCATCTATGCACATATTTGTCTTTATCCCAGCTACCAAAATGGCTTTTGTCTCTTTGAATTTAAATTTCTAAGCAGGATTGGATTGGATTGAAGGTGTTCAGAATTGGGTTTCCATTCAATTCTTTCTTTTTGATTTGATTGGTTAACGCAGGTTTAAAACTCTCTTATCAGATATTTGTGTATAGATCCTATAATTGAATTAGGGACTTTTAACTTCGATGTAAGATAATTTCCTTCCTCCTAATTTGTTATGCTGCAGGCTCCACTCACACTGAGGAGATTATTATTGTTTTTTTGAATTTTGATGTTCTGGATCAATTGGTTTTTTGTCAAACTGCTTTATAATTTTTTTCATTAACTCTTGATCATTCTTATTGTTATCTTTATGCAGGAATGGAATGTAATGAGAATGCAAATGAGTCACCCGATATTGGGCAACTCAAAAAAGTTATAATTGCAGCTTTCTGTCTTATAAATGAATATTATGAAACATATATTTACAAGACACCATGCATGACCTCGTTGTATAGAGGAGATAGTTGGATTGGAGAGCTACTACAAGGCCATCCAACGAGGTTTCATAATATGTTTCGTATGTCTCAAACAATTTTTGTAGATCTTTTGTATGACTTGGAAAATGTTCATGGTCTACATGGATCATCAAGAACAACTGCTAGAGAAGTACTTGCGATAACCTTATATATTTTATCACATAATGAATCAATAAGGTCGACATGTGAGCGATTTCAACACTCAACTGAGACTATCAGTAGGTATTTCTCTATTGGATTGGAAGCTTTAGTGAAATTATCAAGTTCTGTTATCAAGCCTATAGATCCTAGTTTTGAAAATATTCCAAGGAAGATTTTTGTATGATAATCGATATATGCCATATTTCATAGTAAATGCTATTATTATAATCTTATATGATTTGTAAATATTTATGAAATATCTAATCATCTTTTTCTCAATTAGGATTGTATAGGAGCTATCGATGGAACTCATGTGGATGCTCGTGTTTCAACTACTGAAAAGGTGGCTTATATAGGACGATGTGGTTCAACGACGCAAAATGTTATGGCAGTTTGTGACTTCAATATGTGTTTTACTTTTGTAATGTCAGGATGGGAGGGTAGTGCACATGATAGCCGTATTTTTAAATTTGCTATACGTAATCAACAACATCAATTTCCTATGCCACCACCAGTAAGTATGTATTTCTCTATTCTAATCAACCACCTTACTTATTTTTTACTAAATAATGCATGTGCAATTACAAACAGATAAATATTATCTTGTGGATGCTGGGTACCCGATGCAACGAGGGTTTTTGAAGCCATTTTCTGATACAAAGTATCATATTCCTGATTTTCAAAGAGGAAGTCAAATTATACGTGGGAGAAAAGAAACATTTAACAAGCGTCACTCTTCACTACGAGGTGTGATTGAGAGATCATTTGGTGTTTGGAAAAAGAAGTGGGTTATACTGCGTGATATGCCTACATATCCATTTAAGAAGCAAGTGAAAATAGTGGTAGCTACGATGGCATTACATAATTATATACGTCGTCATCCCTCTCGTGATGATCCAGAATTCAATGTTGTGATAGGGATCAATCATTTATACCTCCAGAAGCGTATGAGTATCGAATTGGGCAATCATTATTAGATAACGAAGGAGATATGACAAATCATGAGGCACAAGATGGCGAAGGTGCTGAGGAAATGATACAACTACGGGAGCAAATCACATCTACATTGGTTAATGAAATGAATTAGAAATCATCTTATTTTTTTAAATTGTTATATGAACATTCTAGTTTTCATATGATTTGATTGTTACATACATGCACACATCACATCACCCTTTATTAAAGAGTAAACATTCTGGGAATCATAAAAGACCATTTTTATCAAGGATTCATCCTTTCAATAATGCTTGACTCTGTTCTTTATAGCTAGCTATTTTCTTCTATAATCCTCTCGTTCTTGGTTGCTCCAAAGGTATGTATACTCATTGCTACAAGCCAAAAAAACTTGAAATTGGGATAAATGACCAACTTTATGGATTGTATTGGGAATGAAGTATTCAACTCAGAATTGCTGGGCTTCTTCGGAATATAGGGAAGCATTAGGAACTGCTGGGATTCCTCAAGCATGAACGAGAGGTCTGCCATCTGAGCCAGTAGCATATCCACTTTATATTGGGAAGCATCAGAAAGAACAGAAGCGGTGCCAATTTTCTCATTAGTTTGATTGTTTTTATGTATTGTTGACAGACAATTTTAACGCAATAGAAGTTGTTTTTATATTTTGGTAAACATAATTTATTACTGTTGTAATTTTCTAAGTAATATATTCTTTAATTTGCTCCGAAAGGCATTAATAATATATAAAACTGCTCTATTTTATTCTTTAATTTGCTCTGTTATCCATAACTTTTGATATCCATTATGCTGATATGCGTGATGTCTTATGGGACAAGTTACTGTACAAAATAATACAACTACAGCAAAGTCGGAAGAGGAATTTTTCTGAATTTATATAACTTAATTTTTTTAAAAATGAGGGTAGTAATGTAAATTGTTTTTATACAGCTGCAGCAAAGCAGTTTTATAATTATACTAACCAAACAAAAAATACTGTTTTCTATACAGCAACTTTAGAAAGCAGCTTTCTGTGCAGTAACTTCACAACCTGCTTTACTGACAGCTGCAGCCGTCCCAAACGCACCCTAAGTCAAGCTGGATTGCACTGCTCTCATAAGAGCCATAAGCTTAGTAAATTAACATAAGATATTTATATAATATATTCAATAATAGCATGATAATTTAAATTTTAATAAAATAGTTTATCTTTTTTTTTTAATCTTTTTAATAAAGTATATATATATATATTTATAATACGTCAGTAATTTTATTATTTATGGCTGGAAGAGCACTCGACCACGACATCTTTAGAAAGCTAAGTTCATTGACTGTTAAAGGCATCGCATTAACTGTTATGATCGGATTGATTAGTTCTTAAATTTGCTTAATGACCCACCGTTGCTTAGCTCGTGTGGTAGAGAACCGGCTGGGCAAAGCTCAGATCCCGTGTTCGATCCTCATGGGTGGCAGCAAAAGCCTTAAGTGTTGGCCCGGGGTAATGGTCTGGTAGCCTGCTAGGTCAACCGGAATTTTCAAACCGCAATGCGGATTGGTTCCTCATCACAAAAAAAAAAAAAAAAAAAAAAAACTTAATGATTACGATAATATATAAATAATCAATAATTATTTATTTATTTATTTATTTAAAGTTTTAAATATTGATTTTTTTTATTATTATAAAACATTCTTACCTAATTTTCTTTTCTTTTATAAGACTGCTATAGATGACCGCTGCATTTTTTTCACATGGCCGACACGCCCTAAAGGTTATTTAATGACTATCGATTTTATATTGGTGGTTGAGTTAACTTAATGGCGAGTTAGAAAGAGAGGGTCCGGTGCAAGGGAATACTAAAATCATACGGGCTTTTTAATAATAAATATTAAAAAAAATGAGATTTTTATCTATATAACACCTAAAACTATAAAAAATACATATTTAATACATAAATTTATATATTTACTAATATACTATCTAACATCACCCTTTCCTTCTATTCTATCACTACGTTTATCTGTGTCGTCTTCCGTCCTTTCGTTGGCACCGCCGACATCCCTCCACCGTCGACACTGAAAAAATGGTAGCACCAACGACTAGGAAGCAGAAGGAATACTACAAAATTTAAAAATAGAAAAAGGTGAATTTCTCATGCACTCCACCGTCAGTAAATCGGAATAGCTCAAAGCAACTCACCGTCGACAGTGAATTTCTCACCCAAATGGCGACACTGAAGAAACTAAGCGCAGGAAGAAATACAGATGAGCTTTGTATATTAGAAAGTATTTCCTTAAGTCTTTAGAGCTGATACATGGTGCTTATATAGCTTATAGTAGATATCATAATAACAGACAATTACAAGTGTACCAATGATCCTACTAGAGCTGTACGGAGATATTAATAGCTTTCGTTCTAATATGCCCCGTCAAATTGATGGGTCCTGAATGATCATCAATTTGAAGCGAAGACTATGAAAACGAGGAGTTGATAGCGGTTTGGTGAGGATATCCGCTACTTGATCCGTTGTGCTGATGGGATGAAGGTTGATATTATTCTGTTGAATATGATCATGGAGAAATTTTTTATCGATTTCTACGTGTTTTGTTCTTGAATGAAACACAGGATTATTAGCTAGTGCGATAGCAGACATGTTATCGCAGTAGAGATTGGTTGGATAATCTTGTTGAACGTCGAACTCAGCCAGAAGTCTACGAATCCATATGATGTCAGATGTTAGTGAGGCAAGCGCTCGAAATTCTGACTCGGTGGAAGATCTGGAGACCGTCCTTTGTTTCTTTACCGTCCACATGATTAGCGACTCGCCAAGAAACGAACAGTAGCCGGATGTAGATTTTCTAGTGTCCGGATCGCCCGCCCAGTCAGCATCTGAGAATGATTTCAAAATAAGATCAGTTTTGGTAATAGGTAGCCCGTATTGTAGTGTACCTTTTATGTAACGTAGTAGTCGTTTGAGCAGATAGAAGTGTTTAGGATGCGGGTCATGCATATTCTGAGAAAGTAGATTGACACTGAACGCGATCTCGGGTCTTGTTAATGTTAGATATTGCAAAGTGCCTGTGATGCTGAGATATAGCGCCTGATCATTGGAGAAATCATCTTGGCGGAGGTCTGTTGGAAGTTTTGTACAGGGTCGGGTTGGACAGAGCGTTGCAACCGAGCAAATTTGCTTGCCTTAAAATTTTGATCGCATAATTAGCCTGTGAAAGAAAGTAAGAGTTGTGATGTTTTGATATTTTAAAGCCAAGAAAATCGTGAACCTCGCCGAGGTTCTTCATAGAAAAGACAGAGCTTAGTTTTGCTAGGATTGAGGAGATGTTCTTCGGATCGTTTCCTGTAATCAATATATCATCAACATATATTAGTAAGAAAATTTGAGTGTTAGCTTTGCGATAAATAAGTAAAGAGGGATCCGCGGAGCTGTGAGTAAACCCAAGGGTAGTTAGAAAAGACGTGAACGTGTTGTACCACTGTCTTGGTGCTTGTTTGAGGCCATAGATGGCCTTGTTGAGTTTGCAAACAAAATTCGGTTGAGAGACGTCCTCGAAGCCTTTCGGTTGCCTTAAGTAGACAGTTTCAGACAAATTTCCATGAAGGAATGCGTTGGCTACGTCCAGCTGTTGTACTGACCAATTGTTGTATAACGCTATTGCAAGCATGATACGTATGGTTGGGAGTTTAACTACGGGACTGAACGTCTCCGTATAGTCTACGCCATACTCCTGATTGTTGCCTTGAGCCACTAGTCTGGCTTTATATTTGTCTATAGAACCATCTGTTAAAAACTTGGTTCGGTACGTCCACTTAATCCCAAGGATAGGTGCGTTGCTTGGTGGTTCGACTAAAGTCCATGTACCTTGCTTTTGTAAGGCGAGGACTTCCGATGCCATTGCTTGACGCCAGTGTAGGCTTTTAGAAGCTTCTGCAAATGTCGTTGGGTCCTGAGGAGGATCGGTAGGAGTGGAAATGTGAAGCAAATTTAGACGTTTTGGCGGTTTGAGCACGCCCGTTTTACTGCGGGTTGTCATAGAGTGCCTGGAGGGTGCTGTTGAGTCAGCCGCAGGTAGTGCAGAGGTGGGCTGATTGGTGTGCATTGCCGGTTCTGTAGGGATATGGCTTGGAGGCCAAATTGTAACACCTGTAGAATTTTTATGCATGGATACAACTGATTGAATGGGAGCAGAAGATAAACTAACAGAAGAGGGAGTTAGTAGAAGAGGGCAAATATCTTGAGATTGTTCTTGATGCAGAGAATTGACAGTAGAAAACGGGAAACAAGTTTCAATAAATTTGACGTGCCTAGAAACAATAATTTTGTTCGTAGAGATGTTGAGACACCTATACCCTTTATACACATCAGAATAGCCAAGGAAAACACATTTATGAGATTTAGGTTGTAGTTTAGTTCGATTATGAGATGGGAGTAAGGGATAGCATTCACAGCCAAGAATTCTTAGTCCATCATATATTGGTTTCTTGTTAAACATAAGTTCAAGCGGTGATATGTGATAGCAGCCGTTGGAAGGTAACCTGTTAATAAGAAAGACAGCTGTGTTTACCGCATCAGGCCAATAGATGTGAGGTAGTGAAGCAGTCAGGAGAAGCGTTCGAGTTGTTTCAATTATGTGACGATGCTTCCGTTCTGCGATTCCATTTTGTTCGGGAGTATATGGACACGAGAGTTGATGCACAATACCCTGTTTAAGCAAATGATTCTTGAAGTCGGAGTTGACGTATTCGGAGCCGCCGTCCGTTCTCAGAATTTTTATTTTGTGCATGGTTAGACGTTCGACCTGAGTTTGAAACTGTACAAAAGTAGAAAACACATCGGATTTGTATCTAAGTGGAAAAATCCAAGTATATCTAGAGAAATCGTCAACAAAAATTACGTAAAACTTGAATCCATGACTTGAAAGCGTGGGGGATGGACCCCAAACGTCCGAGTGAATAAGAGCAAGTGGAATTGTTTGACGGGTGTGCGAGGTATCAAACGCAAGCTTATGAGATTTAGACGCTAGACAAGAATTACAGGGATCTAATTTCTTGTTCATATTCAAATACAGATTTCTACTAGATATGAGATCATATATGCGTTTGTGAGGATGGCCTAGGCGATGGTGCCACGTCTGTGCCGAGGAGGTGGTCGCCGAGAGAGCAAGTTTTTGGGACGCCGGAGGCGGTATAGGAACATCGTATAAACCATTTCTACAAGGTCCTTGAAGCAGAGTTTGATGCGTCGCTAGATCCTTCATCATAAAACCAGATGGGGTAAAGATAATTGAGATATTGTTATCTCTTGTTAGTTTGGAAATAGAAAGTAAATTAAATTTGAGAGATGGAGCATGAAGAATTTGCGACAAGCGCAGCTTACGATTAGGGGTCGGTAGGATGCCAGACCCTGTATGTGCAATGGGGACGGAACTCCCGTCTCCGATGGTGATGTTATCGGCTCCTTGGTAAGGATATGTGATGGACATATTGTCCATGGAGTTGGTCAGGTGCGAAGATGCACCCGAATCCAAGAACCAAGTTGTATCGTGTAGTTCGGAGTTTGCTGCCAGAGCCGTGTTGTTCTGTTTGGATGGTGGAACGTACTGTGCATTGAGGCGATGCCAGCAGGTTTGAGCGGAGTGACCCTTTTTGTAACAAATTTGGCAGTAAACTTGAGAATTCGGGTTGGTTCTTGGTGCTGACGGGTTGTATCCTTGATCATTTTGCTGTGATCTTGATGATGATGAGGGAACATAGGAGTTCTTGCCTCGTTGCCGTCGGTTTTTCCCTCGATAGTTGAAGAGTGCCAGAGTAGGATCTTGATTGGAAGCAAACCGAGATGCATCTGCCGCCAGATTGATTTCTTCACTCAGCAAGAGTGGATATATTTGATCGAGGGACATTGGTGATGTAGTAGCACGGATTGTGGTCTTAAATGATTGATACAGTGGCGGTAAACCATTTAAAATATGATAGATTATATCTTCGGGATCTACCGTAGACCCGGCCGCTGAAATTTGATCAATGATCGCTTTGATTTCTGAGAGAAATACTGTCATTGAGTTGTTCTTGAGCGACGTATTATGCAGGGCGTTCCGAAGTTGGATAACCTTTGAGCGATTGGTGGCTTGAAAACGAGTTTCCAGAGCAGCCCATATTTGGGCCGTGGAATCCAGAGATATTACGTAAGGAAGAATCGGGGAAGAAATTGTAGAGCAAATGGAAGCAGATAAGTTCTGGTCCGTTAGAATCCATTGTGCAAACGCCGGATTTGTGCTGGAGATGCCTTCTTGATTTTGCAAGAACTGAGGCGGAGGGGCGTTCTTGGAATCAAGAAATGTCAAGAATCCATTCGCCCGCAGGGTTTTTAGAACCTGCGATTTCCATATGAGGAAGTTATCGGGAGTAAGGGGCGAAGTCACCAGATTCCTTAGGTTGGAGACAACGAACTTCAGGGTCGCCGAGATCGTAGTCTCTTCGGGCACCGTGGAGTTGCTCCGATCTTGAAGACGAGAGGAAGCAGAGTCAGTCATAGCTGTGGATCGCAGCCTTCGCTGATACCATGAAGAAACTAAGCGCAGGAAGAAATACATATGAGCTTGTATATTAGAAAGTATTTCCTTAAGTCTTTAGAGCTGATACATGGTGCTTATATAGCTTATAGTAGATATCATAATAACAGACAATTACAAGTGTACCAATGATCCTACTAGAGCTGTACGAAGATATTAATAGCTTTCGTTCTAATAGGCACCAAAGAATTTGTGTTGGCATTAAAATTTCTATATGGAAAAAGAGCTGCTTACTCTTAAGATTAGGAATGAAGACAAGATGACGACGTCAATCCAGAGCAAGTCGTTGGGGCCAAAGCCCAGAGCCATGGTTGTGTTAGAGGGATTGTGATTGAAGTATATGAGCTTCTTGACTTCGGCGTCACCGTTTGCTGTCGGTGGTTCCACTACTCGAGCTCACACAATGAAAGGATGCCATTGAAGCGATGAGATACTTGTATTCACAGTGAAAGGATGTCATTGATGGGGAAGACAGTCGCTGATAGTGATTTTTGACAGAGGATTTAAACGAAATATTAGAATTGATTAAAAGATGTGTTTTGGGAGGTATATTAGCAAATATATAAGTTTAGTTGTTAAATATGTATTTTTAATAGTTTTAGATATTATGTATGCAAAAATCCCTTAAAATTTTTGGAGTGCCAAATTTAATGTAGCATTATAAATCTTTTGGTGTTTTTTAGAATATACCTTCTACATTAAATATGATGTATCTAGAATTCGTTCCATTAGATCCATTTTTAAATACACCACAAATTTATCGCTACCACTGTCACTCATTATCTTACGCCCACCACTGCCACCACGCCACTGTCATTTTCATCTACCAGTGACCACATGCTACCACCGCCATATACCATTTTCATCACTATCATCGAGCATCAATCACCACCATCTTTGAATTTAATACTATTTTGTTTTTTACTTCAAGCTAAATAAAAAAATTAACCACTTGCATTTATTTTATACTCATCCAAAGAATTTAAAAGTATTTCAAAAAAAAAAAAAAGTCCATCTCTTTTATATTGCGTTTCTCTTCCCTCTAACCAAACAACCCTAAGTAACTCTCTTAAAAAAAGTAAAACTAAGATGGCAAAAAAAAAAGGGCAAAAATAAGAGCCTTGTGCACAAAGCAACAATCAGACGAAAAAAGCATAGCATTTATGATTAATAAAGCCTCCAAATTTTGCCCATCTCCTCAACCCTATAGGAGGCCGAAAAAATATTATGTGCGGACGCCGAACGTCATCTGGAGATCAACCAAAATATGTCACGTCACCTCTTTGTTGTGTACCACGGCTCGGTACCACTATATTGGATGCACCTGATTCATCTCCAAACATAGAGCTGCGTCTACCCTCAACAAAGAATAATTTCTCATATTAACGAACTAAATAGATTCATACAAGATACTCAATATGGCTACTCTTAGAACTAGCAAGAAAAAGTGAAGGTGGTCAACCACCTCATGTGGTTCTGACCTTTAAATTTGGAAAGCATAAATAAATATTTAATAGCTATAGTTACAAATATTTATTTTATCATTTTATCATGCTACAAAACTTGTACTTCATTTAAAATTTTTTTTTTTCTTATAATATCTTGTCTTTCTCGTAGCATATAAATGGGGTCATAAGACAAGCCCATGAGACAATAATTTAACATCTGGACTAGTTGCTTTTTGGCAATATAAATTTATGCTCTGTTTGAAATAGGGCTGCAAGCGAACCAAATGTTCGACGAGCTACTCGTTGTTCGGTTCGATTAAAGCTCGTTTGAGATCGTTTAATTAACTAAACAAACAAACTTGAACAATATTTTAAATACTCGATTCTTAAATAAACAAACTTGAACACTAATGCGTTCGGCTCATTTATGTTCGCGAACAACATCATTTGAAGTTCGTGAACAAGCTCGACATTAAGCTTGATAAGATGCTCGATAAAAGCTTGATTCGTGTTCGATTTTGAACTCGTGAATAAGCTCGATGAAAATAATTAATATTTGACTATAGAATTAATAAATATAAATAATCATTACATTTGTTATATAGACAATTGCTTTTATTATAATTGTGTTTGTTCATAGATATGTTCATGAACGTGTTTGTTTGATAGTTAAAAAAATTAGTTAAATATGTTCGCGAACAAGCTCGATAAACACTAAATGAACGAACATGAACTAAACACGAACCGAACATGAACACTCCTTAATTTAAATGAACCAAACATGAACACAAATGCTAAAGCTCGAACAAACATGAACCAAACATGAACAAGCTGATATTAAATGAACACAAACATGAACACTCACATACTCGGCTCGGCTCGGTTTGTTTGCAGCCCTAGTTTGAAATATGTTTCTTACTGTTTTCTAAATATCTTATGAGCATATATTTTTTTAAAAATAATAAAAAATTAGTGGCAAAAAATTATGCCAAACGAAACCTTAGATTCAACATCGCGAAGATTATGCTTTCGATGCTTTGTGACAATCTTAACTATATTGATTTATATGATTCAACGTCGCGAAGCTTATGCTTTCGATGCTTTGTGACAATCTTAACTATATTGATTTATATAGTATGTTGTCATTATGTCTATATGGAAAGAGTTTCACTCCTATTTTACTTTGTTATTTCTATTTTTTTTAGATGTCGGGAGAAATCTATATTATTCTTGATTTATAATTTAAGGTTTTGTTTGAGAATTTGTTTTTTACTATTTTTTAAAGCTATTTTTTAGTACAATTATTTTTTAGTTCAAAAGATTTTTATACAAAAATGTTACTTTAAAAAGTAGTACAAAAAGCCGTCATAAATTAAGCCCTATTAGTTATTGTATGTTTGAGTATTTTATTATTAGATTTCAATTTAATTTTGTATGGTGCTTGTAAGGGTGTGAGTGAGTTAACTAGACTTATGAGTCGGCTCGGGTTCGACTCGTTAACTGGCTTGTAAGCAGAGCTCGATGAAGGATGAGCGAACATGTCAAATTTGAGCCAGCTTTGACTCAACTCGTTAGCATGTTTAAAAAATATTAATATAAAGTGTATTTAAAAATTATTAGCATTTAGGATTTTAAATGTAAAATTATTAAAATAGTTAAATATCATTTCTTAGGTTCTTATATTAAGTGATTCTTTATTATTATTTTTTCTAATTTCTCATTCTTTTATCATTTTATTATATTTATTACTAGAATCATGCTTGTTTTCTCTCCTTCAGAGTGAACGAGCTAACTCCAACTAGTAAGATAAAGCTCGAGCTCGAACTCAATTAATTAATCATGCTCAAGCTCAAATCCAAGGTGATTCGATTTCGGCTCGACTCATTTACGTACACCTTTAGGCACCTATTATATTATGAGTTTTTAAAAGTATTTTTCTAGCATAATTCTTTTTTAAATAATAAAAAATAGTAGCCAAACATGTCTAATATTGTGGGCTGAAAAATAAAATAAAATAAATATATAATCTTTTTTTTTTTGAAATAAATAAATTATCTCAAATAGACCCTAAATTTATGAATAGGATTTACTAAAAGCTCATCTTTCATAAATAACCCTCATTAAACGCATTTATAAGCTAATGTTCAATTTATTAGAGCTGATATCGAGTAATTATTATAAACTCGTTTTTGCAATAAGCCAAATAAAAATGAAATCTCATTTGATCATTCTCAGCTATTGCTTGATATATATATATATATATATATATATATATATATATATATATATATATATATATATATATATATATATATATATATATATATATATATATATATAATATATATATATATATTCTCAAAAAATTATCTTGATCAAGCACGAATCTCGAGGCGAAACTGAACCGGAAACTTCAAAAATTAAATCTGGAGCTCCCAAACTCCGATTTCAGTGAGCTTATAGTCAAACCAAGCGTCTCAAAAATATGAACCCAACGACACCAAATTCAACTCGATCCGAGCCCAAATTAAGCACCTGAAGTGTTGTTGGAAAGCTCATACTACAAGTTGAGTTACCAAACGGTCTTTGATTTTAACAAGCTTATAATCGAATCGAAGAGCTCGATGAGACGAATCCAACGAGCCCAATATCACCGAATTCCGACATCGTTAAGACCTTCAAATGTCTAACGAACGGTGCACAATCAAGGGATTCAATATCGACCGTCCATCCGACCACTCCCAATTTGCCCTTGATCTCACACCTATTTACGAGCTATGCCACTCCAGAAAAACTATAAATAGACCCCTCATTTTTCATGAAGGGGGACCGAAGCAGGAAGAAGAGAAGGGGAAGGAGAATCAGTTCCTCCTCGACCATCGTCGGAGTTCTTTCCGCCACTTGAATAACACCGGAATTCTGCCGAATATTCATGTGACGTCGGAACTCTGCACAACCTTGTAACTGAATTTCAATTCAGAAGAAACTCATTGTAATCTGATCTTCCTAACTTGTGGGACGAATCAGCCTTTTGTACCTCAAATTACACTAGTGGAACTTTTAAATTAGGCGTGGCCCCGTGGTTTTTTTTCCCTTTTTCGGATTTTCCACGTAAAAATCCTGGTGTTTATTTTTCTTTCCTGTGTACTGAATATTTATTCAACGCTCAGACGAAAATTTTCTATCTCTACCGCCGTATATATATATATATATATATATATATATATATATATATATATATATATATATATATATATATATATATATATATATATATATATATATATATATATATATATATATATATATATATATATATATGTTAAATTAAATAAAATTTTCATAACTATTTATTTATCTTTAAAATCTACATCGGTGGTGGTCCTCTTCCTATAGCAGACATCATTCATTTCCACAGCTGCACCACTTCACTTATCACGTGGTTGGCAGAGGTTAAAAGCTACGGATGCCTTTTTATTTTATTTTATTTTTTTATGGCGTTGAGTGAATTTAATGAAAAAGTTGGCAGAGTGGGTCCCGGGACGGGGGAGTATTATTAAAAAATAAGATAAATTAGCATTATTATTTTTAAAAGTATTAAGTGCCAAAGCCTAATATATTAAAAGTCATATCAATTACACTAAATACAAGAAAAAGCAACCTGTAAAGCATATAATCTGCCCATCTAACTCAACTAAAGATAAAGGTGTCAACAAAAAGGATTAATTATTTTGTGCATAAGTTAAATTTCGTCCGGAGATCAATCAGAATGTATCATATAATCTCTATGCTCGGTACCGCAGCTCGGTACCGCTCAATACTGCAGCTCGGCACCACTGATATGACGCATTCTGGTTGATCTCCGGATGACGTTCTACGTTCGGTCTTCTCACAAAATAATTTCTCCAACAAAAAACAAGCCAAAAGTCTCTAAATTGACAAAATTTGAGCCTGGATTAATTCGTTTAATAAATAGGTTGAGTTCAAATCTTATGTTATGATTTTTTTTATTATTGGATTAGATTCAGATTGATAAGTTAATTCAAAAAATATAGATTAAATTGTTAATTAGATGTTTTGATTTGTAAATAAAATTATTACATAATAATTAAAGTTTAGATTAATCAAATCTTGATTATGATATGATGAAAAAGTTCAAATAAATAGATTTGACAGCTGTAATTGTAATTCTACTTAAATTCTTTTGATAATTAGTTGCCTTAGTTTTTTATTCAATTTTTTCTAATCTAAATGGGTTATCGGATTGGACTGGGTCAACCAAGTTGAGGGAGAGTCATGTTGGGTTCAAAATGTTAACCTGTTTACTAAATAGGTTGGATTCATATTAGCTCAGTTTGAAGTGAGTCAATCTAATAACCTGTCTTGATGAATAAATAATGACATTGCTCTAGAGTCCAGACCTGATAATTGTAGGAGAAAGATGAGGTGGGCTGAGCCAAATGCAGGAAGGATCTTGTAGTGTTTTGTCAACAGATATTTTCCTATCTGATGCATAGCATATTAGTTAATTAGTTTTTACCTATTTTGTACCTGTTTTCTAGTTTTTTCTAATATATATATATATAGGGAGAAATCTTTATGCTATGTCACTCTGATTTTTATGGTTGTTTTCTTATGCCACATGTGGTTGGTGGTATAATTGTAATTGTTTACTGTGTTTGTACAATGTTGGCAGCCAACCGATATATTCTTCTACTCCTCATAGGATTTAGCAGTGGCGGAGCCAGAAATTTTATTCAGGAGGGCCTAAATTAAACACTACAAAGAAATCACTCATTACCGGAAGAATTTTCCGGCGATTTTCGGGGGTTAATTTTCCGGTGGTCAATTTTATGGTGGTTTGTCATCTCATCTTGAATGTCAGAATACATTAAAATAGTTCCGTTTGTCGTTTCATTACTGGAGCTAAGAGGAGTTGAAATATCAAAATTAAGAATGCAAATAACATGACGAGAGAGGAGCGAAAAGGAAAAGGAAAGTTGTGCTGGAGATTGCAAGTTGCGAGAGATGAGCAAAGGGGAAAACGAAGTAGGCAGTTTGGGTCGAGGGAAAGCAAACCATTTGGAAGTAGTCTCCATTTGGGCCTGTGATATGATATTATTGCTAGAGTGAAATTTTTTATAAGAAAGTTATCGTGAAAATTAGTAAGAAAATTATTCCGAACAAAGCATTTGGAGCATATTCTTGCATTTTAAATTATGAAATTGTTAGGTCTTATTATTTATAAAAATAATACTAATTTTTTTTTATGTAAATTAATCCTCCACATTTAAATTTGCTTTAAAATGAGTGCAAAACATAAAAAATTCAATTAAAATATATATTGCACATATCTTAAAATAAATACAATACTTTTAAGATCCATTTTGACAAAAAACAATTTGATCAATAAATTTGGTAAATGTTTTTTTTTATGAATATACTACATGCAATAAAAATTGTGACTAAATAATTATACATAAATCTCTCCCTTTTCTCAAAAAAAAATTGCTTTAAGTTCCTGTCACATGCAACCAAAAAAAAAATAAAAAAATTAGGGGGGCATGTGCCCCCCATTGCCCCCCCTCCCTCCGCCCATGGGATTTAGAGGAGTCGAATAGAATGGAGCTCTAGTCACTGCCAAAAAATAAGCCCTTTCGCAGCGGTTCTTTGCACCGGTTTGATAACCGCTGCGAAAAGCACGTTTTGCATCAGAAATTTTAATCCAATTGCACCGGTTTTGCACCGGTTAAAATCGTCGGCAAAGCCCATAACTCAATTTAAGTAACCCGAAGCCCTAATTCCTCTCTTCGACCTTGCTCGCGCGAACGGAACTACGGAGCGAATCCGGATAGCTACGGCAAAAATTTTCTCCTCTTCTGAATCCTCATCACTGTGAGTCTCTTCCCCTTCATCCTCTTCTTCTCTTTTTCTTCTCATTGTTTTTCTTCATTTTCTTCATTTGTATTCCTTAGGGTTTAGGTTAATCACAACCATAGGTTACTTGTTGGTTTTTAAAAATGAAATGCAAAGCCTCCTTATACATTTAGAATGCAATCTTTTTATAAAATAAAAAAAACAAATATATAATAGCAGAACGAATTTTGCTTCCCCAGTAGGCCTAGCGTGTGTCCGCCTTGAGCCACGCACGATACCAAATAAGAAGTCTATCCATCGTCAACTAATAGCAGAACGAATTTGCTTCAGCCTTCATTTATATGTATGTAATTGCTATTCATCATTTCTCTATTTCTACTTCTTCTCCATTGTTTTAGAGACCAATTTGGTGACTAGTTTCAGGTTTGAGATATTGAAATATAGGGAAGGTGTGAGAGAAGTTCTAGTTCTTTGAGAAGTAATGACTCTTCAAATTTGAGTTTATTCAAAATAACAAGGAGGAATTTCTTATAATGTTTTTAGTAAAAAAATATAAGAATTTATTTGGTATGCATGAACAACTATATTTCATTGATGAAGCATTAATCTTGCATCACAGCTAAAAAATCTTCATTCTTGTTTAATCTTGCATCACAGCTATAATAATTTCTTTATTAAATGATCATTTAATAAATATTAATGTTAAACATTATTAAATATATTAGAATTCAAGTATTTAATTATGAAGTTACTAAAAATGTTTAAAATTTATATATCCTTTCCATATACCAATCCAATTCTTAAAAATTTTAATCTATTTTCATTTTTATTATTTCATTGTAATAAATACTTTAATTCAAATTATTTTTTATTATTTCATAATAAATAAGTTTGCTCACCCGAAGTCTTTAAATTGAGCTCACGTTAAGGGTGACCCAAACCCTGATCTTCTTTGTAACTTGCACTCATGGAAACTTCTTAGAAACCTCCGATCGTTGTTTATCTACCAGAGTAAAATGCTAAAACATTCTTAATTATTTCAATTAACTTATTTTTTGAGTGCTTTACAGGTTTGATGGATAAGAGTTGGATGTAAAAAGCAAAATGGAGTAGTGATTATATTGAAGTTGTAGATAATTTTTTAGAATTTGGAACACAAAGTCAAAGTTCAACACAAAAAATTTTATGTCTATGCAAAGTATGCATTAACAGATATTTTCATTATGTAAAAGAAGTCAAGTTGCATTTACTCTCCAAAGGAATTTTCCCTGGATATGTTGTTTAGAATCGACATGGAGAGGAACATGCTTTTTTAGCTGAAGTTACAATATCAGATACATGTACTGATACTAGTAATGTTGTTGAAGTACAAACTCAAGGCGAGCTGCACATAACAAATGATATAGAAGGATTGTTAAGGGACACATTATGCTCAGGCAATGCCAATTTAGATGATAACGTAATGAAAATAATATAGATTTGACAAATGATGAAGCAATGAAATATGGTGATTTATTGCTAGAAGCAGGAGCAGAATTATACCCTGGTTGTAAATCATTCACAAAGTTATCCTTCATCTTACATTTATTTCTCCTAAAGTGCTTACACTCTTGGTCTGCAAGATCTTTTGATCAGTTGATTGAGTTATTAATTGAAGTTTTTCCTGATGGTTCACTGCTACCTAAGAATACATATGAAGTGAAGAAGATAATGAAAGTGTTTGATCTTGGATATATAAATATAGATGCATGTCCAAATGATTGTTGTTTATTTTGAAAAGATATATCTATTCAAGAGGTTTGTCATATTTGTGGTTCTTCACGGTGGGCAGGGGCTAAAAAAAGTTCAACTAGAGGAAAGAAAAATCAAATGAAGTCTGCTAAGGCTGTTCGATACTTCCCATTGATTCCTAGGCTTCAAAGATTGTTTAAAACAAAAAAATCCGCTGAAGAAATGATTTGGCATGCCAAACAGAGAAATATATATGGGTTGTTATGACATCCAGCTGATGGAGAAGCCTGGAAATCCTTTGACTCTCGATATCCTGATTTTGCTTCAGATCCACGTAATGTTCGTCTCGCTTTAGCCAGTGATGGTTTTAATCCATTTAAGATTATGAGTAGTACATACAACATTTGACCCATACTTTTGGTTCCTTACAACATGCCTCCTTGGATTGCAATGAAACAAACGTCTTTCATTCTATCTACTATTATATCAAGGAAGAAGAGTCCAGGAAATAATATAGATGTCTATCTTCAACCACTAATAAATGAGTTGTCTGAACTATGGCATGGAGTCATATCCTACGATGCAGCATCTGGACAATCTTTTAACTTACGAGATGCATTAATGTGGACGATAAATGATTTTCCCGCTTATGGTATGCTTTCTGCTTGGAGCACTAAAGGTAGATTTGCTTGTCCTTGTTGTGCCGAAAATACAGAGTCTTTATGGTTATATAAGGGAAAGAAATTCTCATATATGTGTCATCGGCGTTGGCTACCAAAAAATCACTTATTCCGTCGACAGAAACCGTACTTTGACAATACAGAAGAGATCCGTAAAGCACTTAGAAGGAATACTGGTAGTGATATTTTACAAAAATTACAAAATATTCAGTTTCATTTGGGAAAATCTAGAAGCTTGAAAAGATGGCGTACTGTAGAATTCAGTGAGTATCATATTTGGAAGAAAAAAATTAATTTTCTTTGAGCTACCTTATTGGCAATATAATTTAATACCACACAATCTTGATGTCATGCATATTGAAAAAAATGTATGTGATAATTTCATTGGCACTTTACTTGATCTTGATAAATCTAAAGATAACTTGCAAGCACGATAAGATTTAGTTGACATTGGAATCAAAAGTGAGCTGTATCCACAAATTCTTGAAGATGGTTCTTATTTTTTGCCACCAACTTGCTTCACAATGTCAAAAAAAGATAAACTAATGTTTTGATAAGTTTTGAAAAATATGAAAATGCCCAAAGGTTATGCATCTAATATCTCAATGTGTATTAATGTTACTGAATATAAGATTGTGGGCTTAAAAAGTCATGATTGTCATGTGCTAATTGAAGAAATTCTACCCATTGCTTTGAGGTCATGTTCTTCATCCGATGAAATTATACATATTCTAGTGGAGATTTCAAAATTTTTGAAGTCAATTTGTGCAATGGTTATTAATCCAAAAGAGTTGGACATACTCCAGAAGAATATTGCAATAACATTGTGTAAAATGTAAAGATCAATACTCCCATCATTCTTCACGATCATGGTTCATTTACTTATTCACTTGGCCGAGGAAGTCAAATTAGGTGGTCAAGAGTATAGATTGATGTATCCGTTTGAGAGGTATTTCAATAGTAACTACTAATTCAAGTTATTATTGTACAACTTTATATAATCTCATAAAGGTTTTTATTTGTGGGTCTCCGAAAGGATTCCGCTCGTGTGGTTCAAATGCAAAGGGTACAATCACACTATCCCGTAGGACAAAATGATCGTAGGCCTTTACACCCGGCACAAGCAGGCCGATGGAAGAGCAGATGAAGTTATAGATACGATTAGCTATGGAGGATAGCAGGTTTTCACCTACACACCTCGATGGATAATAATATCTATAACCCTAAATTCACGAGATTTCCTCCATTCGATATATCAGCTCGAATGAGGTTTATTTGATTGTGGGGATCGGTTTCCTACGGGCGCAAGCCCCCGTAGTTAATTACATCTTAGACCTCGATCTAAGAAGACTCTCGATTAAGGACGTTTGATTATCTCCTCTAAAGTGAGTTTAGTGCAAGGGAATTTTCTAGGCTTTCCTAATCAAAGGGGAAGGTCCCAAATTGGTTCAATCGATCACACACGGTTCAGTCAACATTCGGCCGACTAGGAGAAGTAAAAACTAGAGAAAAAGAAGAGAGGCAAAGCACCTCAAGCAAGCACGAGAAAAAGAAGGAAGTGGCGTCATCTGGGTGACGCAGATGGGTAGGGTTTATAGCATCCGAAAGACAAGGAGGCTTACCCACCAATAAGGCGTATGGAGGTACACTCGTACCCCTCACCTTTAGATCCTAAATCTATAGAAGATGTAATATCGTACATACGATATTAACACCTACGACCTAGCTAATGCAATCTGGACTTATTCCTTGCCTGAAAAAGGAAGCCAGCTAAAATCCTAAGCACAACCAATCGCCCTATATGTATGCAAGATGGGAAGGCTCTATCCTAAAGATTCAAGGATTAATAGTTCAAAAGAGTTAAATCAGAGCTCTACAATATGCAAACTAACATATCTAGCGTTGTTAATGATGCATGAAAAGATGCATAAGTAAGAAAGATCCTTAGGTCCACTAATGCAATGCATGTATGTAGGTAAAGTGCATTGTGAAGAAAAGTGTGTAAGAACATATGCATGACATCCAGAGTACAGAAAAAATAAATAAACACACCCTAAGGGTATCCTTCAGGCAAGATACCCGCACAGAAAATCATCATAGCAATGCCCACTTCGTGTGGGAAAACAATGATGCCCAATGGCACGAGTAGGTGGCCTACTCTACAGGCCTAAATGACCCTAATGGTCTCTAAGGCTCACAGAAAGAAAGAAAAAAGGGGGGGGGGTATCGTACCCAAAACCGGAAAAGGCCAAAATCCTAGCAGAAAAACAACGATGCCCACTTCATGTGGGAAAACAACGATGCCAACCGGCATAATAGGTGGCCTACTCTACAGGCCTAAATGACCCTAATGGTCTCTAGGGCTCACAGAAGGGGGCAAGCTTTGACCTATAGGGCCAAAGCTTCGTTAGTGAACTACCCTATGGCTGGCTACCTACACATGCTAGAATACCTATTAATAATTTGTGTGTGGAGTGTAGCAGTTCGATACATGATTAAAAGAAAATTACTTTACAAGTTGCAGAGATCATACCTGATTGTGGCGCTGCCACTTAAAATCTCCAAGCAAGTAAGTTATTCTCCATCGCGCAAAGCATGTGACGCAGCCACTTAAAATCCTCAAGCTAACGAATTACCCCAATGTACCTCGCAAGACAAGTGAAAGAAAAATACAAAAATGAGCGTAGATGTCATTCAAAAAATAAATGCATGTAAGTAAGAATGTAATAAACAAGAAATCTAATAATAGCAATTATAAAGCATGCACATGTAGTAAATACAGAATAACAAAAGAAAATGTCAGCCTAACCTAGGACTAGAAGTCGTGTCCTAACCAAACAAGTCTAAGGTGTGTGTAGGCTGTGCAGTTTTGGATAGATCCTATGTAGGATGATTTAGTTAGAATTGTTCGCATTTTTTATTTGTTAGAGGGCAAAAGGGAAATTTTAATTTAGGTTGAAATATTAGTAGTTTAGGATTAATTTTAGAGATTTTTGTTTTAGGATTTGATTGATTATCACCTTTGTTTCACACCGAGGCCGTGAGGTTTATTTCACCCTCCTTGGGGCTAACTTAATAGCCTCGTAGGCCTGGGTTACCCAGTGGTAATCAACTTTGTTCAATTATTAGTTTGTTATAAATTAGAAAAGGAATGTAGATTAGGCGATTTATTATCAATTAAGGTTTGACTTAAATCAATTAAGAAATTAATTTTAAATTCTAACACCCCATTAGATCCATTCGTGGCGTTGTGCCACCAGGCTCAGGAACCAGGCCTCCTTAGGACACTTAGCCCCGCAGCCCAGAGTAGTCCATCCAATAAACTTCATTTTTGGAGTGGCTGTTATGTATTAAGGGATTTGTTTATTGACTTTTAAAAGATTAATGTAAGGTTTGATCTTTAGAAGTCTTTTATCCTAAGAAATTTAGTTTCATATTTAATCTCATAATTTTGTCTACAGCTTTTAAACTTTAGATTGGTTAGGGGTTTATTATTAGATTAGTTAGATTTGAATTAGATGTATGTTTTAGATTTAGAATTCAATAATTATAAATGTTAATTATAAGTTGATTAAGGATTAAGTATTTTTTTAATAAATTTTAAGAATTAGATTAAGATTGGTTGGTTGATTATTAATGGATTAAGGAAACTAGAACCTAGGAAGACGTGTCACTAAGTATTGTTTTGATGTCTCTACCCTACAGGGAGCATGCATCCTAAGTCTATATTTTCTAAGACTCGGTCCTTAATTTTTGTCCTTAGATGTCGCTAAAGTTATAGGACTAAAAGTGATGTTGTTTTCTAATCCCTAGGACTCTCGTACATGTATCGCTAAACTTAAGAATCTATTGCAAAGCAGTAGAAAGAAAAAAAAGAATAAAAATCAGAGATAAAAGGGATGTAGGCATTGTTGTTATTGGGCACACTTCTATGAAGTCAAGTGTACCCTAAAGCAACATCAACAATGCCCTTTAATGTTCCCACAGTCCAAATCAGGCACTTGATATATTTGGGACCTCTACCTACCACATACTCTAAACAAAGTCAACAACAACTAGGGGAAACAAATTCTCTTTGGTTTTATATTCATCCAAACATTCTTTTCATCTTTAGAGGCTAACACTAAATGGAGGAAATCCAAATGAGTAAGGATTGATCAAAGAAACTACAAAAAGACACTAAAGACCTTCCACCGCAAAGCTCCCTAAAGTCCCAAACCCCAAATTTCATCCTTTAGAAACTAATGTGAAACAAATAGAAAGACAATTCATACACTAATCACTAGCTAGTTCTAAGAAAAACTACTAAGGGGCTTTATTACACTAATCAAATCACTAAATTATAAGCCTCAAAATTCTCCATGAAAATCTCTAAATTAAATACCACACAAAACCTTAAACAAATTATCTACCAAAATTCTTCTTTTGTTTTTTCGACCCAAAATCCTACAAAAGACCCACAATCAAGTGCCTCTTTCTTTCATTTGGAGTGGGGTATATAAAAAAAAAGAAACTTTTCAACAAAGAAGCTTTATAAAACCCCTCATCGGAAAGCATTCACGAAATTCGCCAAATAAAATCCTTTAAAACGAAATCGATTTAAAACCAATGCTAAGCCACCTCAACATAAACAAAACGGAATCTTTTCCTATATAAAACAAGTTCACGAAACCTTTCGATATAAAAGAACTCGCAAAACCTCCAAAAGGCTTCCAAACAATCTTCATTAGCGACCAAATCCATGAAATTTGACACAAATACTTTACCAAAATGACAAGGAAAGAGCCTCATTGTCATACAAATCTATATAGATCTCATTAAAGACTTTAAAATAGAATAGAATAGGTAATGTTAAGCTATTGCATTTCATATCAACTTGCTAAAGTATAACCATGACATTCTCAACTCAAACCATTTAACACAATCTACTCTCTAATTATTAAATCTATTACATGCCAAGTCTATGTTTGAAGCAAAAGGTAAATGAGATTTCAAATACAATTGCTGACTAGCCTTTCATACAAGACTCCATCGAATAGAGAAGGAAGCATAGAAATATTTCAATATTTGCAAATTCTTATAATTAAACATGCTTTTAATGACATGAAACATTGAACTTCTAAAGCAAGGGTTTGCAAATCCTACACTATATAACATCAAGAGTTTTAGAAGATGCTCTAATTTAGACCTATAAACATGCTTTGAGTCAAATCATAAAACGAAACCTGCTTTTAGTTTATTTTCTTAAACAATTCGGGGAGCAAAACAATAGAGAAACAGTACTAGCATCATTCTCAACACAATTCGGCTACTAGAAACAATAAAAATCTGCATGCTATTTGTTCCCAAACCCATTTGGACGATTATAAACATTAAAAACAGCATGCATATCCTTCCTACGACGATTTGGAACTTAAAGCACATCAAAATCTGCATGTATATATACCCAAAAGCAGTTTGGAGTAAGAAGATAGCAAAAATCTGCACCCATACATTCCCAAAAACAGTTTGGAGCAAGAAGATAGCAAAAATCTGCACCTATCCATTCCCAAAAATAGTTTGGAGCAAGAAGATAGCAAAAATCTGCACCTATCCATTCCCAAAAACAGTTTGGAAACCTTACACCATGTGCCAAGAAGCATGTGAACAAGTTCTTACAACCCAAATCCATAAATTTCATCAAATACAGGGCCATTTATGTAATCACCATATCTCTCTAAAGAAGCTTGAAAGTGAATTAATACCATGCCAAACTTTTAAACATAAGAATGCTACATGACTATTTGCTAAAGAATTTCATATCCGATGCTTCATTGCTAAACTAAAGTAAGAATTGAATAAAATCAATTCAATGTGAAAGTCGTGCTTTACAATTTAACGGAAAGGGAGGTCCATACTTATCCATATGTTTAACCAAAGTTCTTAACAAAACAAACTCCATTCATTCACTAGAGATGTTAATAAAATAAGGAAAATACCGTTGAACTATGGCTTTTCAAAATTTCGACATAGCGTGAATCATTGTCTAATAACTACCAACCACAATATCATTTTAAAGATAGTGATAACGTAAAATTTTCATGGAACTCTCATAGCTTGAACAATCACATTTATGAAATAAACTTTGCTTCTAATCATGCCTACATACGCATTAACATGGCAATTCCAAAGAGCACTTATTGACGAGTTTCAATGCAACCATCAAGTATTTCTATGTAATAAAAGCTTTATCTCAAGCAAAGACATGTCATAGCCTTTATGTTGCTCCACAAACCATATATTGAATATCGCATCATATGACATAAACTATAATTCTCCAAACTAGCATGAACTAATGCATGGGTCTTAAGCAAGTATAAATAACAACCCTCTCGAAATAACCAATCATTCGGCAACCAAGTGAATATAAAAAGGAAATGAACATTAGACGCCAAACTTAAAAAAAAAACAACTTCAATAAATCCTAAGTCAAAACTTTGTTTAGAAACGAAATGCAAACCCTCAATTAGATGATATTCAAGACATCGAATTAGCAACCAAAGATAAGTGCTAGTCCACCATAGCTCACTTCCAAAAGGTTTCAACTTCTATGCTCAATACAAAATCCTTTCATCAAGGTGAGAAAAGTGCTACTATAGCTTACATACATCAACTCAAACTCAAGAAAGAATTCAACCAAACTTATCATGAAAATGCCCATAGCAAGAGAACATCAAGCCTTTTATAAGAGAAATTTGGAGAGGACATTAATGAGTAGAATAATGTTTAAACCTACAAAGAATTATACAAGGAAAGATGCTCACCCAATGCTTGGTCCAGTAGCTTTCCATGCTTCATGAGTCATTCACAAAACTTCACAAAAATTCCTTAAATGCATTTTATCAAGCACTTGGCATGCATCTTTTGGAAAAGAGACAAAATAACTCTACAAGACTTGTTACTATTTACCCCTAAGATGTTGAATCACATAGCATAGCCAAGTCCAAGCTTTATATACTAACTATTTACTTTCAAACAAAAAGGGTCAACACATTATTTCGTTCAAATCGCATGAAGCTCATCATGGTTGGCAATGACAACTTCCAACTTTCAAAGCAATAAAGCATCACTTGACTCTCAAACGAACTCAATGAAACTAGACAAAAAGAGATAGTAGGGAATGACTTTGCCAAGCTCATTTTAATAGAAATTAAACCATCTCAATTTCATTTTGAAGAAGAGACATTAACTAGATGAAGAGAAGAAAAAAAAGCAAGAAAGAAGAGGAAGTATGGAAAAGGAAGGAGGAAGAAAGTAGAAGAAGGAAGGAGAAGAAGGAGAAAATACTCACCTTGCAACAGTTCAAGCCCTGTCCAGTCGTCGGGATCGGTCCGAAAGGGGGATCTGGGTCGGTCTAGGCGGATCGGCAACGGGGTCAGTCCGGGATCGTGCGAGGCCGGGAGAGTCATGTTGCGTCTGTGATTCGCGAAGCCGAGAGAGCAAGAAAAAAGGGGGGAGGCGGCGTCAAGCTCGATCCAGAGGAGGTCGAGTACGGGTGGCTGCTGTCGGGTCCGGTCCGGGCGTGCGAAGCCAACAACGAAAGGAGAAAAGTCTTCCGTCGGCTAGCCTCCGCGCGTGAGAGAGAGACCTCAGGGTTCGGTCTTTGAGAGGTCAGCGTGAGAGGGAGCTAGGGAGTTTCGGCCTTGGAACAGAGAGGGAGCGGGAGGCTGGCGACGAGCTCAGTTCAGGCGTGAGACGTCAAGAGCTCGCCGGGTGTGGTCCTGGGCCGTGCAAGGCTGAGAGGGGCGGAGCTAGGTCGTCGGCCTTGGATGGATTTCGCGAACACTAGGGAGAGCGAGAGAGGGAGGGGCGACGGGTCTCTGTGAGCCAGAGAGAATCGAGAGAGAGAGGAAGAGAGGGAGTCGGTTTGGGTAGCTTCCGTGCCCTCGAGAGCCAGAGCCCGTGAGAGAGAGGGAGTCCGTCTCCATGAGGGAGCCGAAGGCTTCCTCAAGCCTTCTAACGTCTCCTGACGTTCTGCTCTGCTCGAAGATACCGAAGAAGGCATTGCGCCAGTCTGCTTCTACCTAAAGTCGCTCAAATCGATTTCCCATTAGAGGGCTCATGCGACTGAGAGATCAGACCGCGACAGGTTTGGGAATTTGATCAAATCAAAGCCGTCAATTGCATTTCTTGATCAGTCATCACATTTGAATCACTAAAAAGCTGATTGGAGTTGTCTTAGTTTGAATTGAGCTAGGTTTGATTCAAATTGGCTTGATCTAGAATTAGGATTAGGCTCAATCAATTCAATTAAATAAAATTAAACTCAAATTAAGATCGATTTGGATCAGATCAAACTCGTCGCAATCAAAATAAATTACTTGAGTTTGAATGAATAGGGTCGAGTCAAATTAACATAAATTCGGATCGATTCGAATTGGAATTTGGCTCGACGAGGTCTAATCGAATTGATCAAATGCATTCGAGGACGCTTGAGCGAAAAACGAGGTCAACAAACGGACCCCCAACAGGTGCGGCGAACAACAAGTGAACCGTACGTGTTGGCGTTGACCTTCCTAACTCTAGGAAGATACAACTCTAGGGTCAAGAAGCAGAAGTAGATCGACAATGAGAGAGTATCAAAGAAAGCAGTTCAACTATCTGCCTAACCAAAGTGGCAGAATAGAAGAAGGAAATCTCATGCTCACATGAGTAGAATTGAAACAAACTCATAAAGAGTCCAAAGGAAATTCAACAATCATCTAGAAAATAAGTCTAAGATGACGCGATGAGAAGGGAAACCAAAAGGAACTTGGAAATCAAAGGAAATAATAGAGAACAATAATCAAAGAAAAAGCAATAATGGAGAGTAATCAAATATAGAGAAATCATCCGTTTTCCTGACCAGATCGAAACAGCAAAACAGAAGGGAAAAGAAAGATCCCACATTCACCTGACCAAATCAAAACAGTGAATGGGGAAAGACTCAATGCTCACCTGACCGGATCGAAACGGTGAACATGAGTAGAAAAAGAAAAGAACCAACCGTCTGCCTGACCAGATCGAAACAGCAGAACAGAAGGGGAAAAGGAAGATCCCGCATTCACCTGACCAGATCGAAACAGTGAATGGGGAAAGACTCAATGCTCACCTGACCAGATCGAAACAGTGAACATGAGTAGAAAAAGAAAACCAACTGTCTGCCTGACCAGATCGAAACAGCAGAACAGAAGGGGAAAAGGAAAATCCCACATTCACCTGACCAGATCGAAACAGTGAATGGGGAAAGACTCAATGCTCACCTGACCAGATCGAAACAGTGAACATGAGTAGAAAAAGAGAAGAACCAACCGTCTGCCTGACCAGATCGAAACAGCAGAGCGGAAGGGAAAAGGAAAATCCCACATTCACCTGACCAGATCGAAATAGTGAATGGGGAAAGACTCAATGCTCACCTGACCAGATCGAAACAGTGAACATGAGTAGAAAAAGAGAAAAACCAACCGTCTGCCTGACCAGATCGAAACAGCAGAGCGGAAGGGAAAAGGAAAATCCCACATTCACCTGACCAGATCGAAATAGTGAATGGGGAAAGACTCAATGCTCACCTGACCAGATCGAAACAGTGAACATGAGTAGAAAAAGAGAAGAACCAACCGTCTGCCTGACCAGATCGAAACAGCAGAGCGGAAGGAAAAAGGAAAATTCCACATTCACCTGACCAGATCGAAACAGTGAATGGGGAAAGACTCAATGCTCACCTGACCAGATCGAAACAGTGAACATGAGTAGGAAAAGAGAAGGGAGTTCTACATTTGCCTGACCAGATCGAAACAGCAAATAAGAACAGCTCAATATCCACCTGACCATATTCGCAACAGCGAATAATGAGCTTCCCAAAAGGTCTAATGTCCGCTTGACCAGATCGAAACAGCAGGACAAAAGACAAAGTCCAATATTCACCTGACCAGATCGAAACAATGAATAAGGACGACTCGATGTTCGCCTGACCAGATCGAAACAACGAAACAAAGAATCAGCAGAAAACTCAACAACCCCCAAACAGGAAAATAAAACAGGGGGAATGAAGAGGTGGTGAAGTATGCCTCCCAGGGACTCTGTCGGGCACCCAACCAGAAAGGGGAGTCAACATTCGCCTGACCTGATCGAAACAGTGAATGAGAATGGCTCAAAATCCACCTGACCATATTCGCAACAGCGAATAATGAGCCCTCCCGAAAGTCTAATGTCCACCTGACCATATTCGCAACGGTGGGACAAAAGAAAAAGTCCAACATCCACCTGACCAGATCGAAACAGTGAATGAGGACAACCCAATGTTCACCTGACCAGATCGAAACAGCGAGACAAAGGGGAAAATAGAAAGGGGGTTCAGCATTCGCCAGACCATATTTGCAACAGCGAATGAGAACAGCTCAATATCCACCTGACCATATTCGCAACAGCGAATAAAGAGCTTCCCAAAAAGTCTAATGTCTGCCTGACCAGATCGAAACAGCAGGACAAAAGACAAAATCTCACATGCACCTGACCAGATCGAAACAGTGAATGGAGACGACTCAATGTCTGCCTGACCATATTCGCAACAGCGAGACAAAGAGTGAAAGTCACCTCTACAACCACCCGACGCACATGTGCGCGGTGCTGTGAGGGAAAGAGAAGTAGGTAATCCATCGCCTAAGAAATCTCAAACTTATATTTCAATTACCACATGGTAGAGGACAAATCGTCGTGACCATGAATAATCATAACATAAGTAGGACTTCTTTAGTGTAAAATTAAAATCACATATCATGAAGCAATCGACTGATGTACATCTCCCTAAGAAGAGAAACATACAAACAACCGAGCAGAAAGAAAAAACTCACATTAAGGGGACAGTAATAGAAGTGACAAGGGAACACACTTGCCACTGAGAACAACAATCATCATATAAAATATTCATGATTATTAAAGAAATCACAGTGGTAATACCCATGCTAACTGATGGGACCCTGTGAAACGTGCAAGCAACATTTTATGTATCCAAAGAGACTGCTCTTGCAGCTAAGGATAAAATCTCCGTGGGAAATTATGTCACCAAAGGAGGTAGTGGATTGACTTTCTACTAGAAGATCAAAAATCCACTAAGAAATGATGTTAACATCTAAAGTAAGATGTACCACATCATGGGAGAGGGAGAACAACGTCCCATTATGAGTGAATAATCATAATAGAATGAATAAATATATGGTTCTCCTAAACAATCAACAGAATGCTTTAAGGAGATAAATAGAAGAGAATTTGGAGGGATTTTGGGCTATTGGAGTGTAGAACTGGATTCTACTCAAATAAGAACTTCCCTCTCTTTTAACCTCATTTTTTTTTATTTTCAAATTATATTCACAGTTATAGATTAAGTATACTGGAATATAAAGAGAGGGGAAAATTATTGGCTTTGATAACCCAGGCCATATTCATCACATGAATAAAACTGGGGAGCACAGATATCATAATAAAATTTATAGAGAAATTCATATAGTGACAATGGGTCAACATGACCACATTGATTAATTTAGATTATGAACCCAATATCACATTCCATAGATATTCGAATTAGTAGTTTTGGTATCCCAGACCACACTTGAATGTGACAAGTGAAACTGGGGAAAGTCAACCCTCGAAGGGGGCTGAAAAGGAGATTTCATGCTACAACACCAAAGCGATTGGTGGGCATGAGTGCAAGTACAAACACCCTACGGCGTATTTACATACAACTACTAAGGATAATCTCATACTTTGCATGACGAACATCACGTGGTAGAGGACAAATCGTCGTGGCCACGGACTGTCGAAAAGTAGAAGAGATCCTTTGGAGTTATATCTATACATAGGGATACATACAAGTGACAGGAAAAGAACAATTATCGTATCATGACCGATAAGAGAAGGAAACTTATATAGGGATATTGGATCAACATAACCACACCTGACTAACACAAGTGGGCATGGACTCAATATCACCTATGGAAAATAGATTTGAATTAGGGACATTGGATCAACATAACCACACCTGACTAACACAGGTTGGTATGGACCTAGTATCACCTAAAGAAAGTAGATTTGAATTAGAGGTATTGGATCAACATAACCACACCTGACTAACACAGGTTGGTATGGACCCAGTATCACCTAAAGAAAGTAGGTTGGGATTAGGGATATTGGATCTATCACACCACACCTAATTAACCTAGGTGGGTATGGACCCAGTATCACCTCTGAAAAATAGATTTAAATTAGGGATTTTGGATCAACATCACCACACCTGACTAACACAGGTGGGTATGGACCCAGTATCACCTATAGAAAGTGGATTTGAAATTATTGACTTTGGTATCCCAAACCACGCTTGGGGTGACAAGCGAAACTGGGTAAAAGAACAACTCTCGAATCATGACTGATAGAAGAAAGAGATTTAAATAGGGATAGTGGATCAACATCTCCACACCTAACTAGCGTAGGTGGGCATGGACCCAGTATCACCTCTAGAAATGGGGGTTTGACTTATCGGTTTTGGTATCCCAGGCCACGCTTTAGGTGACAAGCAAAACTGGGTAAAACAATCCTTCACAAAAGGAGGGACAAATTAAAGGTTTTGTGTTAGCACCAGTATGATTGGTGTACACAATTATAAGAACAAGTATCCCTACAACATCTTAGTGTATCCCCTTTAAGGATAGCCTTATACTCTTCGAAGCGAACATCATGTGGTAGAGGACAAATCGTCGTGGCCACGGACTGTCGAAAAGTAGAAGAGATCCTTTCAAGGAATACGAACACATAAGGAAATTTATAGGAGGTAGGAAGGTTTGCTAGTCCGTAGCAAACAACCAACACTAGTGGAAGAAGTGTCAAAAGATTTTTTGATAGGAATCCTCGACTCTAAATCCACACATCTGATGGGGAATAAGTTGCTTGCTAGTAGTCTGACGTCGGAAGTCTCCTTCCTCGTCTGAGCTACTATCAACAACTAATCCACCCTTAGGTAGCAAGTACCTACGAAAGGTAAGAAGGTGTTGGGGTCTGCTCGATGGTCTCAGGGTGAGAGAGCTGAGCAAACTCAGAAATCCGACAGGAAGAAGGGAATTTGATAAGGTATGAAATAGCCTAAAAAGCTGGAAGGAAAAGGAACAAAGCTGGGGGAAAGCCTAGCCAAGAAGGGAACCTAACTAAGAAAAGGACCCTATCTAAGAGTAGGACGAGCCTAATTTAAGGAGCACTAAACCCGAAGTACACACAAAGAAGATAATTTAACATCCGAAGATGGAGAGAGAAACCTGTCCCACCGTGGTCTCCAGAAATCTGTGGGTCTCCGAAAGGATTCCGCTCGTGTGGTTCGAATGCAAAGGGTACAATCACACTATCCCGTAGGACAAAATGATCGTAGGCCTTTACACCCGGCACAAGCAGGCCGATGGAAGAGCAGATGGAGTTATAGATACGATTAGCCATGGAGGATAGCAGGTTTTCACCTACACACCTCGATGGATAATAATATCTATAACCCTAAATTCACGAGATTTCCCCCATTCGATACATCAGCTCGAATGAGGTTTATTTGATTGTGGGGATCAGTTTCCTACGGGCGCAAGCCCCCGTAGTTAATTACATCTTAGACCTCAATCTAAGAAGACTCTCGATTAAGGACGTTAGATTATCTCCTCTAAAGTGAGTTTAGTGCAAGGGAATTTTCTAGGCTTTCCTAATCAAAGGGGAAGGTCCCAAATTGGTTCAATCGATCACACACGGTTCAGTCAACATTCGGCCGACTAGGAGAAGTAAAAACTAGAGAAAAAGAAGAGAGGCAAAGCACCTCAAGCAAGCACGAGAAAAAGAAGGAAGTGGCGTCATCTGGGTGACGCAGATGGGTAGGGTTTATAGCATCCGAAAGACAAGGAGGCTTACCCACCAATAAGGCGTATGGAGGTACACTCGTACCCCTCACCTTTAGATCCTAAATCTATAGAAGATGTAATATCGTACATACGATATTAACACCTACGACCTAGCTAATGCAATCTGGACTTATTCCTTGCCTGAAAAAGGAAGCCAGCTAAAATCCTAAGCACAACCAATCGCCCTATATGTATGCAAGATGGGAAGGCTCTATCCTAAAGATTCAAGGATTAATAGTTCAAAAGAGTTAAATCAGAGCTCTACAATATGCAAACGAACATATCTAGCGTTGTTAATGATGCATGAAAAGATGCATAAGTAAGAAAGATCCTTAGGTCCACTAATGCAATGCATGTATGTAGGTAAAGTGCATTGTGAAGAAAAGTGTGTAAGAACATATGCATGACATCCAGAGTACAGAAAAAATAAATAAACACACCCTAAGGGTATCCTTCAGGCAAGATACCCGCACAGAAAATCATCATAGCAATGCCCACTTCGTGTGGGAAAACAACGATGCCCAATGGCACGAGTAGGTGGCCTACTCTACAGGCCTAAATGACCCTAATGGTCTCTAAGGCTCACAGAAAGAAAGAAAAAAAAGGGGGGGGGGGGGGTATCGTACCCAAAACCGGAAAAGGCCAAAGTCCTAGCAGAAAAACAACGATGCCCACTTCGTGTGGGAAAACAACGATGCCAATCGGCATAATAGGTGGCCTACTCTACAGGCCTAAATGACCCTAATGGTCTCTAGGGCTCACAGAAGGGGGCAAGCTTTGACCTATAGGGCCAAAGCTTCGTTAGTGAACTACCCTATGGCTGGCTACCTACACATGCTAGAATACCTATTAACAATTTGTGTGTGGAGTGTAGCAGTTTGATACATGATTAAAAGAAAATTGCTTTACAAGTTGCAGAGATCATACCTGATTGTGGCGCTGCCACTTAAAAGCTCCAAGCAAGTAAGTTATTCTCCATCGCGCAAAGCATGTGGCGCAGCCACTTAAAATCCTCAAGCTAACGAATTACCCCAATGTACCTCGCAAGACAAGTGAAAGAAAAATACAAAAATGAGCGTAGATGCCATTCAAAAAATAAATGCATGTAAGTAAGAATGTAATAAACAAGAAATCTAATAATAGCAACATCAACAATGCCCTTTAATGTTCCCACAGTCCAAATCAGGCACTTGATATATTTGGGACCTCTACCTACCACACACTCTAAACAAAGTCAACAACAACTAGGGGAAACAAATTCTCTTTGGTTTTATATTCATCCAAACATTCTTTTCATCTTTAGAGGCTAACACTAAATGGAGGAAATCCAAATGAGTAAGGATTGATCAAAGAAACTACAAAAAGACACTAAAAACCTTCCACCGCAAAGCTCCCTAAAGTCCCAAACCCCAAATTTCATCCTTTAGAAACTAATGTGAAACAAATAGAAAGACAATTCATACACTAATCACTAGCTAGTTCTAAGAAAAACTACTAAGGGGCTTTATTACACTAATCAAATCACTAAATTATAAGCCTCAAAATTCTCCATGAAAATCTCTAAATTAAATACCACACAAAACCTTAAACAAATTATCTACCAAAATTTTTCTTTTGTTTTTTTGACCCAAAATCCTACAAAAGACCCACAATCAAGTGCCTCTTTCTTTCATTTGGAGTGGGGTATATAAAAAAAAAGAAACTTTTCAACAAGAAAGCTTTATAAAACCCCTCATCGGAAAGCATTCACGAAATTCGCCAAATAAAATCCTTTAAAACGAAATCGATTTAAAACCAATGCTAAGCCACCTCAACATAAACAAAACGGAATCTTTTCCTATATAAAACAAGTTCACGAAACCTTTCGATATAAAAGAACTCGCAAAACCTCCAAAAGGCTTCCAAACAATCTTCATTAGTGACCAAATCCATGAAATTTGACACAAATACTTTACCAAAATGACAAGGAAAGAGCCTCATTGTCATACAAATCTATATAGATCTCATTAAAGACTTTAAAATAGAATAGAATAGGTAATGTTAAGCTATTGCATTTCATATCAACTTGCTAAAGTATAACCATGACATTCTCAACTCAAACCATTTAACACAATCTACTCTCTAATTATTAAATCTATTACATGTCAAGTCTATGTTTGAAGCAAAAGGTAAATGAGATTTCAAATACAATTGCTGACTAGCCTTTCATACAAGACTCCATCGAATAGAGAAGGAAGCATAGAAATATTTCAATATTTGCAAATTCTTATAATTAAACATGCTTTTAATGACATGAAACATTGAACTTCTAAAGCAAGGGTTTGCAAATCCTACACTATATAACATCAAGAGTTTTAGAAGATGCTCTAATTTAGACCTATAAATATGCTTTGAGTCAAATCATAAAACGAAACCTGCTTTTAGTTTATTTTCTTAAACAATTCGGGGAGCAAAACAATAGAGAAACAGTACTAGCATCATTCCCAACACAATTCGGCTACTAGAAACAATGAAAATCTGCATGCTATTTGTTCCCAAACCCATTTGGACGATTATAAACATTAAAAACAGCATGCATATCCTTCCTACGATGATTTGGAACTTAAAGCACATCAAAATCTGCATGTATATATACCCAAAAGCAGTTTGGAGTAAGAAGATAGCAAAAATCTACACCCATACATTCCCAAAAACAGTTTGGAGCAAGAAGATAGCAAAAATCTGCACCTATCCATTCCCAAAAATAGTTTGGAGCAAGAAGATAGCAAAAATCTGCACCTATCCATTCCCAAAAACAGTTTGGAAACCTTACACCATGTGCCAAGAAGCATGTGAACAAGTGTTACAACCCAAATCCATAAATTTCATCAAATACAGGGCCCTTTATGTAATCACCATATCTCTCTAAAGAAGCTTGAAAGTGAATTAATACCATGCCAAACTTTTAAACATAAGAATGCTACATGACTATTTGCTAAAGAATTTCATATCCGATGCTTCATTGCTAAACTAAAGTAAGAATTGAATAAAACCAATTCAATGTGAAAGTCGTGCTTTACAGTTTAACGGAAAGGGAGGTCCATGCTTATCCATATGTTTAACCAAAGTTCTTAACAAAACAAACTCCATTCATTCACTAGAGATGTTAATAAAATAAGGAAAATACCGTTGAACTATGGCTTTTCAAAATTTCGACATAGCGTGAATCATTGTCTAATAACTACCAACCACAATATCATTTTAAAGATAGTGATAACGTAAAATTTTCATGGAACTCTCATAGCTTGAACAATCACATTTATGAAATAAACTTTGCTTCTAATCATGCCTACATACGCATTAACATGGCAATTCCAAAGAGCACTTATTGACGAGTTTCAATGCGACCATCAAGTATTTCTATGTAATAAAAGCTTTATCTCAAGCAAAGACATGTCATAGCCTTTATGTTGCTCCACAAACCATATATTGAATATCGCATCATATGACATAAACTATAAATCTCCCAACTAGCATGAACTAATGCATGGGTCTTAAGCAAGTATAAATAACAACCCTCTCGAAATAACCAATCATTCGGCAACCAAGTGAATATAAAAAGGAAATGAACATTAGACGCCAAACTTTAAAAAAAACAACTTCAATAAATCCTAAGTCAAAACTTTGTTTAGAAACGAAATGCAAACCCTCAATTAGATGATATTCAAGACATCGAATTAGCAACCAAAGATAAGTGCTAGTCCACCATAGCTCACTTCCAAAAGGTTTCAACTTCTATGCTCAATACAAAATCCTTTCATCAAGGTGAGAAAAGTGCTACTATAGCTTACATACATCAACTCAAACTCAAGGAAGAATTCAACCAAACTTATCATGAAAATGCCCATAGCAAGAGAACATCAAGCCTTTTATAAGAGAAATTTGGAGAGGACATTAATGAGTAGAATAATGTTTAAACCTACAAAGAATTATACAAGGAAAGATGCTCACCCAATGCTTGGTCCAGTAGCTTTCCATGCTTCATGAGTCATTCACAAAACTTCACAAAAATTCCTTAAATGCATTTTATCAAGCACTTGGCATGCATCTTTTGGAAAAGAGACAAAATAACTCTACAAGACTTGTTACTATTTACCCCTAAGATGTTGAATCACATAGCATAGCCAAGTCCAAGCTTTATATACTAACTGTTTACTTTCAAACAAAAAGGGTCAACACATTATTTCGTTCAAATCACATGAAGCTCATCATGGTTGGCAATGACAACTTCCAACTTTCAAAGCAATAAAGCATCACTTGACTCTCAAACGAACTCAATGAAACTAGACAAAAAGAGATAGTAGGGAATGACTTTGCCAAGCTCATTTTAATAGAAATTAAACCATCTCAATTTCATTTTGAAGAAGAGACATTAACTAGATGAAGAGAAGAAAAAAAAGCAAGAAAGAAGAGGAAGTATGGAAAAGGAAGGAGGAAGAAAGTAGAAGAAGGAAGGAGAAGAAGGAGAAAATACTCACCTTGCAACAGTTCAAGCCCTGTCCAGTCGTCGGGATCGGTCCGAAAGGGGGATCTGGGTCGGTCTAGGCGGATCGGCAATGGGGTCAGTCCGGGATCGTGCGAGGCCGGGAGAGTCGGGTTGCGTCTGTGATTCGCGAAGCCGAGAGAGCAAGAAAAAAGGGGGGAGGCGGCATCAAGCTCGATCCAGAGGAGGTCGAGTACGGGTGGCTGCTGTCGGGTCCGGTCCGGGCGTGCGAAGCCAACAGCGAAAGGAGAAAAGTCTTCCGTCGGCTAGCCTCCGCGCGTGAGAGAGAGACCTCAGGGTTCGATCTTGGAGAGGTCAGCGTGAGAGGGAGCTAGGGAGTTTTGGCCTTGGAACAGAGAGGGAGCGGGAGGCTGGCGACGAGCTCAGTTCAGGCGTGAGACGTCAAGAGCTCGCCGGGTGTGGTCCTGGGCCGTGCAAGGCTGAGAGGGGCGGAGCTAGGTCGTCGGCCTTGGATGGATTTCGCGAACACTAGGGAGAGCGAGAGAGGGAGGGGCGACGGGTCTCTGTGAGCCAGAGAGAATCGAGAGAGAGAGGAAGAGAGGGAGTCGGTTTGGGTAGCTTCCGTGCCCTCGAGAGCCAGAGCCCGTGAGAGAGAGGGAGTCCGTCTCCATGAGGGAGCCGAAGGCTTCCTCAAGCCTTCTAACGTCTCCTGACGTTCTGCTCTGCTCGAAGATACCGAAGAAGGCATTGCGCCAGTCTGCTTCTACCTAAAGTCGCTCAAATCGATTTCCCATTAGAGGGCTCATGCGACTGAGAGATCAGACCGCGACAGGTTTGGGAATTTGATCAAATCAAAGCCGTCAATTGCATTTCTTGATCAGTCATCACATTTGAATCACTAAAAAGCTGATTGGAGTTGTCTTAGTTTGAATTGAGCTAGGTTTGATTCAAATTGGCTTGATCTAGAATTAGGATTAGGCTCAATCAATTCAATTAAATAAAATTAAACTCAAATTAAGATCAATTTGGATCAGATCAAACTCGTCGCAATCAAAATAAATTACTTGAGTTTGAATGAATAGGGTCGAGTCAAATTAACATAAATTCGGATCGATTCGAATTGGAATTTGGCTCGATGAGGTCTAATCGAATTGATCAATTGCATTCGAGGACGCTTGAGCGAAAAACGAGGTCAACATTATTATTACAGCTTTTTTATAGTATTAAAAGACTATGTAGCTAACAAAGCACAACCTGAAGGTTCTATTGCGGAGGGTTATATTGCTGAAGAAGGGATAACTTTCTGTTCTAAATATCTTTGTAGCTAACAGAGATTAGAAATTTTAGCTATTATGGAAAAATTAATTATATTATTGAAATTAATTACTCTAACATATTCAAGGTGATATTATTTAAATGTGATTGGGCAAACACAAGTTCAACAGGCATAAAATAAGATGAATTTGGTTACACACTTGTGAACTTCTCAAGGCTTATTCATACAGGTCAGAAAATCCATGATGATCCTTTTGTTTTCTCTTCACAAGTGGAGCCTGTATTCTACATTAAAGATGCTAAAAATTTGAATTGGAATTTTGTTATGAGAGTTAAACCATGAGATGCATTTGATTGTAATATTTCTTTATCACCAGATGTGCCAGAGACCTTCATTAATTGATTATAGAAGAAGAGATATATAGAAGAGAAGATGGAAGGGATGATGATGATATTGATATTGTTATTTTGTTTTTGAGTATTTTATGACATTTTATCGTTGGTTGTAGACCGTTTTATTTGAATTGTAGTGTCTGGTTTCTATTATTTTGATGATTGTAGTTTTATATTGTAAGGTACTTATATTTTTTTTATTTATGAGCATTTGTTTACGTTCATGTTTTTGTTCATCACTTCAAATCTGATTATATAATCCTCAAGCTTTTAGATTATGATCACACATGGTTTAGGAGATTTAACACATGGTTCACAAGTGGAGCCTGTATTCAAAGCCATCATTTGAGTAAATGCAGTAAAGCTATTCTTAAGTGTAGAAGCAGTTTGGCATACTTCCATCATCTCTGATACAATAGATTCCTCAACCACTATTGGAGCTCAATGTGAAGCATGGTGCGGATCATGTTGAAGAGAAGTATTATCTTTCACTCGTAGAAAAATATTTAGATTGAGGCGGTGAATAAAACTATAGTGAGGATATTATGATTTTTAGCATCCCTTACATCCAGTTCGTAATTTTTCTTATTAATATTGGACATAATATGTCATATATATCATTTCGTAATTATGATATATATATATATATTAAAAACCTAAAAAGGAAGACAAAAGGTTAAAATATTAATTGTTGTATTGCAAACATGTATTGTACAGCTATTTTCTTCTCTTGGAAAAGCAAAAATCAAGTTAAACATGGAGGTACTGAAGATGTATCATTTGGTATAGCTGCTAATTTTATTAGTTATGCTATTTCTTCTAACACTTCTAATTTTTTTTTATTGCAGGAAATGACACGAGGTAGTCGTTTTAGACAAGCAAAGAAGGTAGTTTGTAGAGGTGGATCAAGTAGAGGTGAAAGTAAAAGGGAGACTGAATCAAACATACCTTCTACTCCAGTAGACCCAGATTCACAAGAAGAGATTGAGTGTAGTGGGACACAACAGGCTTCATGACATTCATTTTGTGGTGCAGCTCTACCCACAGAAGAGGGGGTATGGCTCATAGGTATGATTTTCTTTTTATAACTTTAATTTTATTTTAACTGAATTGTGTAGATAAGCAAGGAACTATCATATTTATTCATGCTTATTAATTTATTTTGAATTATGTAGATAAGCAAGGAAATCCTTTAAGGCGTAGGAGGAAAACAACATGTGCTGATATACAGAATATGCCGCCAGGGACACGAATTCATATAGAGGTAAATGAAAATAACGTCCCTTGTAACATACCTGAGTCGATTTTGCTAGGAACATATCTTGGTGTTGTTGCAAGAGACCCTGTTTTGGCTCCAATAGCTTTCCCTGATTGAAGAAATAAGGGTATGGAGCCATTCAAGAAAAAGATGTTAGCTGAAGTTGAGGTATATATATATATATATATACATATATTTCATATCAAATTTACATTTTTAATGTTTTATATTATTAACCATATCATATTTTTAACTACAGTCAAAATTTGAGTTTCCTGGTCATATACGTCATTGGATTCTTCAATCCCTTGGTGTTAAATGGTGTAATTATAAAACCACCTTAAAAGCTGAGCATTGGGACAGTAGATCAATTGAATAAATTTTGGAGACAGTTCCAGTTGGAGTAGATCAAATGCAATGGTGTCAACTTGTTAACAAATGGTCAAAGCCAGAGGAGCACGTAAATATTGGGATTAATTTTTTTTTACATATTTATTAATATTTTAAAATTTGGAATGTAACATTATCATGTATCACAGGAAAGGGCTGTAAAAAATTCTACCAATGCCAAGAAATAAACTTGTCCACACACAATGGGTCGTGTGAGTTCAGTTCGAAGACAAAAGGAAACGGTATAAAATTAAATATTTATTTATAACTACTAAATGCTTTATTTTCAAACTTACATTATTATTATAATTTTTTGTAGTCTATTAAGGACAGATTACAATTATGAAAAATCAATAGGATGCACAAAGATGGGACATGGTCATATGAGGACGCTATGCAACGATGGGTACATATATATAGTTATTATAATTTTTTTATTATAAATCATTCTTCAATATATTTAACTATATGTATTTGTACTGTAGATGCAGGCATGCAATCTTCTTGCCGAAGAAGGGCTTACACCTGAAGAAGGAAATATTGAAGCTAATGAGAGAGTTTTTGCTATAGTTATGGGACCAGAACATTCAGGTCGAGTCGTACTCAGGGATTTGGTGTGACCCCGACTAGATACTTTCCTCAAAGTAAAAATGAAGAAGGTAGTGGTATCGGCAACTGTTCTGGACAGATATCTAGTCTTAAAGAGGAGTTCAGATCATTTCGTGATAATTAGGCGAGAGAATTTGGCTCATTTCGCGATGAGATGAGACATTTTGTGCAAGAAATTCGAATGAATCATCCACCCCATGGAGGATCAGAAATGGTATAAATGTTTTTTTAAGTTAAATGAAAATTGCTTGATTATTATTAGCTCATTCTTTTTAAATTATTTTTCAGGGTGGAAATGACAATTCATCTGATGCCTGACAGTCTGCTGATGAGCACTAGTATTAGATGTGATGCTACTGGTTATATATATATCTTATGTAATTTTGAACTTACTTTGTTTTGATTTTAAAATGTAAGATTGTTATTTTGTGCTCATTTTCTTTCTTGTTATATATAAAAAATAGTGTTCCCTAGTAATTTTTCTTGAGTTTAACTTGGCATTTAGTGATTTCTTTTTGTTGAAATACTCATAATACTCAACGTTCTCAGTTTAAATTTTAATTCAGCTCAATACTCAGAGTTATAGAAAATGATGAGCTGGTTTCATTTTCAAATGAGGAAGTGACTCAAATATATTGTTCTAGCTAGTCATGTGATTCAAATATATTTTTATTCTCTTGTTGTTGTGAATCTCTATGATTTGTTATATTTTTGTATGTGGCAGTTATAACTTATTGTTGTGAATCTCTATGATTTTCAACATTTTCTTGTTGTTGTGAATCTCTATGATTTGTTATATTTCTCTAATGGCAGTTATATTTCTGAACGTGGCAGATTCAACTTATCTAGCTCTAGGGTGAACGGTCAGGTTTCTGGATTTAAAAAATAAAAATGACCTATAGTGGCGGTTATAACCGCCACTAGATCCCAGATAACCGCCGCATAACTTAAAATAGGACGATTTCGCTTATAATTGCCGCGGTTATAAATTGCTTTAAGCCCCTGTTAAATTTTATTATATGTTTGATAAAAAGCAAAGCAAATTAAAACAAGTTTTTCAATGGATTTTGAATAATTGCGGCCAAATTTTCTCGGCACATGATACACGTACATGTCATCCTCTGAATCACCATCGACCATCACATCTATAATTACCATCATACATGTGTCGAACTTACGACCAGCAACCTACCATTGTACACATCAGTGTTTCCATATATGTCATCGGCCCCACAACCATTCATTACACGATGGGCGCATTCATAATTATTTAATTTACAACTAATCAAACAATCTTAAAAAATTTTAAAGAAAAATCTGCCTCCTCTCTCCACTGCTAGCTCTCCATCAAAAAATTATTCTGTGCGATCACCGGATGGTTCAGAAGCGAATCAAGATACATCACATCGTCCGGTACACGGCAGTACTTAACACATGTACACAAGAAAAAAAATAACATGACGTTTACTGATCAAGTCCGACCACAGAATAATTTCTCCCAGCATCACAAAACATAACATAAATAAAAGCAGCATTTATTTCATCGGCCATTATGGCTCGACCATAACACACCACCTTCAGCAGAAATACATAAAGCAACATAGTTTCCTCACCGCAACGGCGAATTATTGCATCCGGTCACTTGACATCCGGACAACCAATCAGGATGCGCCACGTCACTCAAATACATCAGGGCCCGATGTATTTTGCTGATGTGACGCGTCTGAATTGGTGTCCGGACAAATCCGGACACCGGACGCAATAATTTGCCCACCGCAACACCTTACAGAGAACAACATTATTCAACATTTATTTCTACTTCCATAATAACCTATATAAGGTAGCTTAGGCTCAGATTGAAATGCTATTCGGAATACCCTTTGCGGTGATCCCACCTTCACTGTAAGGCGACAGCAGATAGTAAGGAACCTGAGCCGGTCCGCACCGGTTCTTCAAACTCGGGTCATGGTTCAAGTTACTGATATTCTTCTCGATCTCCTTCAGCTTCGAACCGAACCGGTTAAATACTTGAATGACTCGGTTGTCGCTGGCCCACTCTGCACTCGCCCTCTGACCCAAATAGAGCTCATCGCTCGCGTGATTAGACAGAACTTCGATCAACGATACGCCGATAATCGTCTGAACCTGGTTTGTTATGGTCTTCAGAAGCGCCTTCTCCGGGTTCTTCTCCAGTTCCTCGTATTCGGCAGTGCCGGGTTGGGGCATGAACCGGCGGCTGGCGGTGGGGCGGTTCGGGAGGTAGCCGGCGTAAGGGTATTGGCCGAAGTTGACGGCGGCGTGCATGGCGGATGCGATCCAGATGATGGTGGTGCAGGATTGTATGAGATCTTCCAGGGTGTAGAGACTGGGCCACCATGGCTGGTCTTTGAGGTCCCCATGTCCGACTTCCCGGACCTCCGTCCACCAGGATTGGAGTTCACGGTCTTGTTGAACGGCTGAGTCGTCCGGGTAATAGATGGCGGTGTAGTCGCGGACCCAGCCTTCGATGGCGAACCAGATGGCGAGGCCGTCGACGGCGTAGGGGTAGTCGGGGATGAGAAGGCGGAGGTTGTGCGGGGATGATCGGTCTATTTCCGCCATTCCACTGTATATACATATATGATAAAAAGGAGTTAGCTTTGTAAATAATCCTGGTATAAAACTGTCGCATTATATTCATACCGCTTGAGAAGATCAGCTGGAAGGGCCTGATCGAGAAAATTCCAGCTTTTGTAAACGACTGCAGACATCTCCAGAGCATACTTGCTGGGGAAGACGGTGAACTCGAGCAACCCACCGGCACTGATCAGTGTATGGCGAGCCTGAGCATTTATGTTCATTGTATCGCGGTAGTGAGGCGCCAAGAGCTTGTTGATTGGATGCAGCGCACTTAGTTGCCGGTTGGTCGCAATGACAAAAGGCTCGATCACCGCATGAGTACGCAACCTGATTGGCCATGGCCGGTGGTAAATATCCAGATAAACGAACGGAAACCGGTTAAAAATTGCTTACCAGTGACTGATAAGTTGGTGGACGCCGGAGTCGTTGACAAGGGCATAGGATTTAGCAAGTAACCAGATGGTGCTCTCCACGCCTACATTGGCCGGTTTGTAAACAGTGCTCACGGCGCCGAGATTGTCGCCGCCTGGATGGGGAAGGCTGAGCTCGATGGCCAGTGGCTTCAAAGTGCCATCCTTTTTGAGGAAGAACAGAGTACGGGAGGCGTAGATTTTGTTGTCTGTGCTGTTGATGCGTCTCAAATATGGCATGATTGCATCATGGTGGTCAATGATGAGGAGTTTCTTCAATTGAAGCGCCTGAGAAGTGAAAAGATAAAAAGCACTGTGACTAAATTACATAATCTTTTGGAGCATTTAATTACTGCGATAAACACGATCAAACATGACAAAATGGTTTCTTTTTGACAGCCATGGAAAGAGCAAATAGTTGAGATTAAGTTAGAATTACTTCATAAACAGAGTAGCCGTCAAGGTTGTCTTGGATGTCTTGTTCTTTGAAGGTGCTGTTCTGGTTGCCGTAGAGGGAGGGATCAAGACTGCTCTTTGGTGGAAATTCCTTTGAGATAATTAATAACATGTCAAGTTAATTTGTGTTATTAAATGAGTAGTTTTAAGCGATGAAGAGAGGAGGAGAAGAGTACCTTCAGTAGTTGGATCATGATAGGGTTGACGCCGGCCAGTGTTTCTCTTGCGAATTCTTCGTCGGATCTCCATGCCCATTTATCCTCTGAAATAACGATTTATGTTAAGGAAATACTACTGATTATTATGAATGAAATTAGTAGTATTCTCAAATCAGACCATCTGGAGCAACTGTTAATGTAGAGCAAAAATTATGAAAAAAATAAAAATGAATTAAAAAGAAAATTTTGATCCATCATGGCTGTAATAATATTTGTCTGTCTAGACTATTTTTCAATATCCATGGATCAAATTCATCGCTGGAAAAAAATTAGATCAAAATAAATCTCGAAACTCTTGTCAGAAACTAAAATTAAATCTTAATATATGTAAACATAGTGAGCGGAAGAAAGGGGAAAGAAAAAATTCTTACTTTGAATGATATGCGGCAACGGAAACTTGAGTACGCCGCGCTGGTTATGGCCCGGAGTGATGAAGGTCTTGAAGAGCTCAAAGGGCATGGACTGAATGAACTTTCGAACCAGCGGAATGTCCGGCAGAGGAAAGCCGCCCTCATAGAGATCAAAAACTTCCTTCAAGGAGTCGAATTCCTTGGGCGTGAAGTCGACAATGGATTGGACGAGTGGCAACAGGTCCTTGGTGATTGCCTTGAGGCCGTAGCCCAAGAAATCCGCAAACTTCAAGTGCCCGAATTTCTCATCGCGAGGCACGTAGATGTTCAGATCAAGAGCGAAAAGCCTGCTCTCCGAATTCCGATCTGCAACAGCAAACCAGCACAAAATTTAGTACCAAAAGGTCGGATTTTTAACAGTATAGTGTGAGTGAATTCATTACTTACCGGTTCTGGCCGGCGGGCGGCCGGTCTTTCCGCGGCGAGGGTAAGGGAACTGGGAATTGCCACCGAGTATTGGGCGGGCCAAGCTCGGACTGAGGTCCGGGGCGCCGAGATCGTTGTAATAGGCATAGCCATACACGCGATCCCATTCCTCCAGCTCTCGGTTCACGTTATCTCCTCTAAGATTCCGCAGCTCGTCCTCCCTGTACCCCTTGAGTGGCCCTGGCGTGTGTTCCGGCAAGTAAGTCTGCAAAACTTCAATTTAGTTTCTTGATACTTCGCACTCAAGGTATTCGACGAAATTTCTCTCAGAGAGCAACTTACGTCGTTGGCGAAGAAGATGCGGTCATAGTCATACTTATTAGCGTTATAAACCCAGGAGTTGCAGTCAAAGTGAATTCGACCTTTCCCGGGGAAGTCATCAATAGTGATGGATTTGAGATAAAACTCGGCCAAGTGGCGGTTTTTGACGATGATGGCGCCGGGGATTCCCAAGCTTTCGTCAACGATGAAGTGCGCTTCGTATAAAGTCTCGCCGGCGATGAGTTTCGGGATGAAGGAAAGCGGAGGCCTCTCCAGGTTCGCCGGCTCCCCTACCACTCCTCTGTTCCCTTTATCTGCTCACAGTGTTCATATTATTATGTTAAAATAGTTGTAAAAAATCTCTTTATTAAAAGAAGATGGCAAGCATATTGGTCTCTATAGTTCAGTGAGGAAAGGGAACGGAGAACGAACTGGGATCGCCGACGGTGGCGCTGATGAGGCGGAGCTCGACACTCTGGCCGACAAAGTCCTGAATTTGGTTGAGAATAGAGGCGTTGAAGTCGTTCAGGGAGAGCACGTTCTTGTCCATGATAACAATACTGGCTTTCACCTTCTTTTTTCCGGCAGACAAAACATCTTTTACTATGTGACTGATAATCATCTTTGCTAGAACGGGGGAATGGGAGCGAAGAGAGGCTAAAGAGATAGACCGAGAAGGATCTTGGCGGAGGTCGTGTGGCTTGCAGAAGTTTTAGGCGCCATTTATAGCGGATCGAGGAGTGTTCAGCCACCTTAATCTATATTGATTTAGGAGTTTAATCTCTCTATTAAGAGGTCTGAATTCGAATAAATCAATGAATGAACACGAGAAACTCGTGCCTCTCTTTAGTTCTTGAACGTACTAAGGCTCAGGCTGAGGAACAATTATTAGGTGATCTGATGTAGCTCTACGTTCGGACGTTAATAACATGTTGCTACGTGCTATTACTCTTTACCGCGCGGCACTCAACCTGGGATTGCTATGTTCGTGTATTGCTCTAGGTATTGCTAGGTATTTCTTGGTATTGCTAGGTTTTGCTTGGCAATAATGAAAAATATCACTTTGTGAAGACCAATACCGAGCAATACCGAGAAATACCGAGTTTTTCTTAGTATTGCTCGGTATTGATTTTCACAGAATGATATTTCTCGTTATTGCCGAGCAAAATTGTCCAATACCGAGCAAATACTGAGCAATACCTAGCAATACGCAAACATAGCAATCCTGGCTCCGTTCCGGGTCAGGGTTGTCGGGCCGCGCGGTAAATAGTGAGAACACGTGGCACTATTTTACTGGCGTCCGAATGTAAAGCTACGTCAGGTGACCGGACCAAATAAAAGTTACAGGCTGAGGCTTAGGCTTCGGGACGAAAAAGTCGTCCCAAACGAAGATTTAGTTTGGGATAGTATTATTATTGTTTTCTAAAATAATTTTTTCGTACAAAATTTTTATTTCATAAAGTTTTTATATTAAAAAATTATTTTAGAAAACATAAAAAAAAACTTCCTCAAATAAAACCTATGTTTTAGTGTTAAAGAGCAAATGTTCTTCTATGTTTTTTTTTTTTTTTCTTTTATTAATATGTACTTTTTTTATTGATAGACATTTATTGTGAAGCACTTTTGAATCAATTTAGTAGATATGTTCCATGTAGTCAGGGTAGGCAATATTTGAACTTAGAAGATGGCAATATTGAGCATGTGAAAGCATTTTGTTGCTAGTGTTTTTGAGATGGAGTCATGGAGAGGCAAGTAAGTCGGTGAGATGGATCGAGATGATCAAAGTAATATGCTTGTTAGAGTTGATACAACATAAGCTTGACGTGCTAGATGAGGAGAAATTATTAAAAAGTTATGGTAAATTGGTAATAATTGAGAATGGTTAGGTTAGTTCTCGTGGAGATGAAGGTATGACGACTTTAAGATAATATATGAATTACACGAAAAAGGTCATGGAGGCACATGAAGATGGATGCATCGGCCTCTAAGTGGAACGTGAGAGGTTGTGAAGGGCTTTGAAGATAGTTAAATTGATCCTTCATTTAAAGATGATTTTAGAAGAAAATTTATAGTATTGTCATGAATATCAACGAAGGATGAATATGACACTTCCTTCTTCAAAAGGAGACGGAATCAAATAACTTAGGTTCAATAAGAAAAGAATACAATGAAGAAAAAGAATTTATATAGCCGACCCCAAATAGTTGGACAAAGCTTGTTGTTGTTGTTGTATATCAATAGTAAATTTAATTTGCATCATTTATAGCTTATTTGCAGTGCAATGTAAATTTTAAAATAAAAAATAAAATTTTCGGTAAATTTGCAATATTCATATTTTACTTTCAAAAAAAAATTTAAACCAGACGTGTGCGATGGAGACGCTTTGGACCCCACCTCGTTCATTTCTCTTTAGATAAGATTTCATCTTGAATAAACTTTTGAGCACGAGAAACTCGTGCATCTTTATATATAGTACGATGAGGCTTGAAATTTAGTGATGATATTATTATTATTTCCAAATATTCCCAAAATAAAAATAAAAAATTATTATTATTTTTATTTTTATACACTCATAAACAGCTGTTGTGTCTGACGTTTTTATGCAAAAGTTTTAAAAAGAAATAAATTATAAAAGCTTATTTTATTTAAATATTTTTGAATTCGGACAACTAAGATATTCTTTGGAATAATTTTTTTATTATTATTTTATAAAGGAGTTTTTTTATTTTTTTGAACAAAAAATATGCTAAAAATTGCTTTTAAAAGATTAATAAAAAATTTATATCAAATGAAACTTAGATATGGTAGGTTCACCTTTCGTTAGGGGTGTCAATTTCGGGTCACGGGTCGGGTTCGTGTCGAACCCGAAATGACCCGAAGCTAAACGGGTTGACCCGAACCCGACCCGGTTTTGGATACGGGTTACTATTCAGGACCTGAACCCGACCCGATTCGGGTTCGGGTCAACCCGGATTGACCCGCTGACCCGAGTTATTTGCATAAATACAAAAAAAAAATTTAAAAACATCAACACAGTAAAATTTAAACAAAAATTTGCATAAATAAAATTTTTATTTATGAATTTGCTAATTACAAAATACAAATTATACAAAATATTAAAATAAATTAAACAAATAATTACAATTTATAGATATTTCAAACCAATATTACAATTTACAAAAATTTTGAACTCCTTGACTAGTTGACGTCTTGTGCAGTTGTGCTTGCCTGCCTGCCTGGCTGCACTCGAGTCCTGGAGATATAAGCTAACTGCAAAAAAAATAAACAATTAAATAGATATAATTTTAAATCCATGAATTAGTTGAAAGCTTGAGTTATTAGCTCAGATTAATCCTTCAAATAATTCATCATTCAATGAAATGTGACGAAAATGAAAGCTTGACGAAATTAATTGCAGTGTTTCTAGAAATTAATTGCAAGTCACGGCGAAGATATAACAGAACTGCTCGAAGCCCAACCCATTCCACACATTGAAAAGGTAAATCATGCATGATGATAGAAGCAGTAAACAAGTCACGAAATTCAGCATGATCAAACTTGTCATCACACATAGATATTGAAGATTCAGTGTTGCTTTGTAAGATCAATTGTCCTATATCACGCATATTTCTTTTCTTACAATTTTCGAGGTGGCGTCTAAGATTACCGGTTCCATTTTTGCTATCACATAGATAAGTAGTACCACATTTCTTGCATTTACATTTTTGTTTTCCATCACTCGTATTAGGTAACATCTCATAATGGCCCCAAACCACTGAGGTCATTCTTCGTCGTTTCTTAGTAATTGTCGCATCATTACATTGCTCATTAGTGGGCTCTACAGGTATTTCACAAGTCTGTATTGCTTCATTTTCAACAAAAGAAGAATTCCCTTGATTGGTAATGAAATTCTCCATCTAACAAAAAAAATTACAAAACATAACTTCAATACTTAATGGGTTGAAGCTGCATTGAACTAACAGCAGTTACTGCACTGAAATAACATAAGAAACTACACTGAAATAACAGTAGAAACTGCACAGAAATAACATTAGAAACTGCATAGAAATAACAGTAGAAACTGCGCACAAATAACAGTAAAAGCTGCACTGAACTAACAGCAGTCACTGCACTGAAATAACATAAGAAACTACACTGAAATAACAGTAGAAACTGCACAGAAATAATAGTAGAAACTGCACACAAATACGAAACATAGAGCAGGGCTAGTTTGCATAGAACTAACAGTAGAACTGCATAGAAATAACAGCAGAATTGCACCAGAAATAACAACAGAACTTAAACAAAAATACCAGTACATAGAGCTCGACATGGCTCAATCTCGTTTGCACAGAATTAGCCCAATTTAAAGATAAGAGATAAAATGATATAGAAAGATGATGGAGGTTAATGAGGACGACCGCACCGATTCTTCCATAAATGAGAAGAGTCGCACAACTTGAGGGTGGTGAATGAGGAAGTGCTAAAAGGTCATAGAGATTGCGAAAAATGATTGCATCATATCTCTACGAGAGATGAACATTTCTCAACATGGAGGCATTGGTCATCACAATCTATGAAACAAACTCATCTATGCTACAAATATACCAATCTATGTCCCAATCAAAGCTCATATTCTTATTCTTTGATAATAATTTAAAAATGCTTACAAATTCTCCACAAAAGTGTACAATAACAATAACATCAAATATTTATGTCACTACTTGGGGATTTACAGAATTTTATAAAGCTTGTTTTTTAAAAGGAATATAGTGTAAAATGAATGAACTGTAAAAAAAATATAGTCGGCGGCAGTAGGAGTGTCAAAATCGAGTTTCGAGTCAGGTTTGGGTCGAACCTGGAACTGACCCGAATTCAAACAGATCAACCCTGACCCGACCCAGATATGTAAACGAGTCGAAAATGCAGATATGGACCCGACTCGACACGGGACGGCGGAACGGTGGGCTGCACGCAGCGGGTGGCGGAAGGCCGTTGGCAGGTTCAAGCGTCTGTGGGTGCGCGCGGACGCGAGCGGGACAATCACCAGTAGGCGTGGGAGCGCACGGGTAGCCTCGGGCTTGCGGGCGGCAGGCTGGTAGGCGCTGTCGCGAGGGCAAGGTGCCGGTAATCGCGGGTGGTGCGCGGGCAGCGGGGGCAAGTGTGCGGGTTGCCGTGGCAGTTGTGGGCAGCTCATTTTAAACGGTTTTCCGGGTTGACCCGGCAACTCGTTGGGTCAACCTAAACCCAACCCATTTTTCAAATAGGTCGAATCCGGGAACCCTAACACGACCTGTTTAACTCGAAATTTTTCAGTCATGTTCAAGTTCGAGTCATGTTTTCATGTCATGTCAAATATTGACACCCCTAGCCGCCTGTGATGCATGGCTGGAAGTATCAGAGGTAACCGATGGACGATGGTAATGACAGTGAGTTTGCAGTGTATTTGGAAATCGCCCAAATATGAGGAAATTCTAAATACACAAAATTGAACTAATTGGTGTTTTTCAAATGCAATAAAATTTTATTTTGTATTTGTTTTACTTCAAAGCAAACATCAATAACTTCAAAACTCCTGCATTTAAAACATTTTACATCTTTTTCAGCAAATAGAAATATGTTTTTTTATAGTTTATTAATTTATTTTGTTTTTCGTACATATGCAGACAAATAAATGTCCATTTAGCCTGCACAATGACCCAAAAACCAATCAATAATGGACGTGGAGAAAATTTTCTGCTTTTGTTAAAGGTGATCTATCTTGTGAACCACGTTTTTAACGTGTTGCCAAATCGTGTTTCGAGAAACACGAAATTTGATGCATTTATTAAAGTTTATTTATTATTTGATAGGCATATTTATAAAATTAGTAAGAATATTTCATTTCATAAATCTCTTAAATTTTATTATGAAAATTAAATTATGTTTTTTTTTTTGGGTGAAGGAGTAGATTGAGGAGCATGGAAAATTTATTAAGTGCGGAGTCTAGACATAGCTTGCGTCCAGACTCAACTCAGAATATGCCACATCATATGTATATAGCTTGTGTATAATTTGTACGCAGGTTGTATATTTTATATATTATGTACAGACGACGTGATATATTTTAATTGGAGTCCGAATTCCACACGCAATAATTTCTCATGAGCATGAGGCTCATTTTTTTAAAAATAAAAGCTGATATTTTAATTTTGAAAAATAAAATAGGAATGAAAGAGAGTATGAAAAATAAATTAAAATTGAGAGAAGTAATATTTATTCTTTTTAATTTCGCTGAGGAAAAATAAATTTCTATTTTCTGTGAGAATGTGACATAACAGTCTTAATGATGATTTGATATTTTTTCCCCCAATTTTTTAGGGTTAATTATTGTTGTGTGATGGTTTGATAAATACCACTTTATTTCATGCTATTTACATATCTACCACAAAAAATATTAATATTACATACTTACCACCCATATAACAAATTTGAGTGCATGGAATGAAATATTAAAATTTATAGGATGGTATGAATGATACAAATGAATTATAAGAGTGATATATTTGATAATAAAGTTGTATATGGTTGGTAGACATGTAATATTAATGTTTTAAATATTAGATATGCAAATAGCATGAAATGAAGTGGTATGTATGTAAATTTCTATTAAAAAAAAACCAAATAATTAGCTAAAACTTCTGGCGTATTCTCTCTATCTCATCTTGAGAGAGTGAGAGAGAAAAAGACATGAGAGAGACGCAGAAGAGGCCGGAGAGAGAGAGAGAGTATAGATGGAGAGAGAAACGGGTGAGAAAACTTTTAAATTATTTTAATATAAATATAATTATATTAACTAAATTAACTTTTTATATAAATTAACTAAATTTTACTGTTATAATTAAATAAATTAATTTTTTACTTAAATTAATTCCTTTATTTAAATTAATTAATTTTGTAATCAAAATTTAATTCTTTAAATAATTAGATTAATTTTTTTATAATATTTACATAATTTAAATAAAATTTATAATGATTATATATATAATTTATTAATTAATTTTAATATAAATATAATTTAAATATAAATATAGTTATAATATAATTTGTAATTTATAATTAATTTTAATAAAAAATTTAATTAATTTTAATTTACTGACATGATGAATATTATAAATTTTAATTAACTTTTTTTATTAATTTTTTAATTGAAATATATATTTTATTTATCTTAAACTAAATATAAATGATTTTTTTTTGTATAAATTAATATTTTTATCTAATTATTTAAATGAATTTTTTGTATAAACATTTATAAACTATTTAGATTTGTTGCGTCCAGGAGTATTCGCGGCGGTAGAGAAATATAAAGTTTATCTTCTTAGCGTTGTACGAAAATCCGGCACGCAATCAGATAAGAGAGAGGGTCTAGCATTTATGAGTTACCAAGATTTTTACGTGAAAAACCCTGAAAAAAGGGGGAAAAACCACGAGGCCTAGCCCAGTTTGAACGAATCCACTAGTATTTGCAGTCAATTACAAATGAGGCCCTTCCTTGGGAGAAGGCCTTAGCTTGATGTACATCTTATAGAGTACATCACATGATGTAAATACAAAGAGCTACTATTGACATATTCGCTTTGTTGAAAGGACTGTAGTCGGCGGGCGACGGAAGTCAGGAGGACCATAGTCAGCTAGCGACGGAGGTCGGAAGGACTGTAGTTGGCGGGCGACGTAAGTCAGGAGGACCGTAGTCGGCGGGCGACATAAGTCGGAAAGACTGTAGTTGGCGGGCGACATAAGTCAGGAGGACCGTAGTCGGCTGACGACGAAGGTTAGAAGGACTGTAGTTTGACGACGAAGATCAGAAGGACAGCGTCAAGAAGAAGTCCGATAACTGGTAGAAGTCCGGCGCGGGGTAGAAACTTGGCGAAGAGTGAAGGTTCGACGTCAGGTATAAGTCTGACGTCTCTTGGTGGCAAAAGAGAACTCCGGCTTCACTTGGGCGGAGTTTCGACGTCATGAGGGAACTCTGTTGCAAATTGGAAAGAATTTCAGCATCATGTGGAAGTTGGGAAGAATTCCTGCGTTCTCTCGAATATCACGCAGAATCCCGGTGTGTTCGGGCGACAGGAAGAGCTCCGGCGGTGGTCGAGGAGGGGATTCTCTTTTTCCTTTTATCTTCTTCTTCCATTCTTCTTCTCTCTCTTCACTTGAGTCCCCTTTGTGTAGAATGAGGGCTATATTTATAGTTTTTTTGGAGTGGCATGGCTCGTAAATAGGTGTTAGATCATGGGTGAATAGGGAGTGGTTTGAATGGACGGCCGATATTGAACCCTTCGATCGTGCACCGTTCGTTGGACATTTGAAGGCCTTAATGATGTCGGAATTCAGTGATCTTGTGCTCGTTGGATTCACCTCGTCGAGCCGCTCGATTCGAGTATAAGCACGTTAAAATCGAACACTGTTTGGTAACTCAAATTGCGGTTTGAACTTTCCAACAGTGCTTCGGGTCCTTGATTCGGACCCATTTGGGCTTGGATTGGGTTGAATTTGGTGTCGTTGGGTTCATATTTCCGAGACGCTCAGTTTGACTGTAAGTTTGCTGAAATCGGAGTTTAGGTGGTTCTGAATTTAATTTTTGAAGTTTTCGATTTGGGTTTTGCATCGAGATTCATGCACAATCAAGATAATTTCATGATAACATATCAAGATTATATTTTAACTATTTTGTTTTAATATTTAACTTATATTTTAATTGTTTTTAATAATATTTTATAAAACTTATTGTTTAAATATAATATTTTTATAAAATATATATATTTTTAATATTTTTATTTTTAAAATAATAATTAAAATATTGTATAAAATATTTAAACGGTTTATATGTTTTTCATGAAAAAAAATTTATATGTTTAATCTTTTCATGAAAAATTTTTATATGTTTAATTATAATATAAAAAAAAAGTATATGTTTAAATTTTTATATAATATTAAGCAGAAAGTAAGGGATCAATCTTTTTAATCTAAATAGGAGAGATATACCTACTTTTTAGCCTATAACATGGTATTACGAAGGAACAAGCTCATACGGCACAAACTCAGTTTCTAACCAATAATCACGTATGATTGTCTTTCTCACACGCAAGAAATAAAAAAGAAGGGTTCACCTTCTCCACACACTCAGAAATCCATTGATTTCAACTCTCCATTCCTTCTGTTTCAAACAAGAAACCTAGCACCACAAGCCCCATACAACACAAACCCAACTTTCAAACAACAATCATGTACGATTGTCTTTCTCGGAGAAGAAGAACAAGCTAGAGAAGAATAAGAACGGTTCATCTTCTTCACACACATAGAAATCCACTTATTTCATCTCCCTTGAAATTGAGATTTATCTTTTGACACATTTTCAGGACAAAATTTTATGATATGATCAGTCTTATTATACTGTCAATATTTAAAACTTGTATACTCTTTCATAGAGGTTGACGTACTTCTACTCTAAGATTTTCATTTCTTGAAACCATTTCTATTAAAAAAAAACCAAATAATTAGCATATGCAAATAGCATGAAATGAAGTGGTATTTATGTAAATTTCTATTAAAAAAAAACCAAATAATTAGCTAAAACTTCTGGCGTATTCTCTCTATCTCATCTTGAGAGAGAGAGAGAGAGAGAGAAAAAGACATGAGAGAGACGCAGAAGAGGCCGGAGAGAGAGAGAGTATAGATGGAGAGAGAAACGGGTGAGAAAACTTTTAAATTATTTTAATGTAAATATAATTATATTAACTAAATTAACTTTTTTATATAAATTAACAAAATTTTACTGTTATAATTAAATTAATTAATTTTTTTTCTTAAATTAATTCCTTTATTTAAATTAATTAATTTTGTAATCAAAATTTAATTCTTTAAATAATTAAATTAATTTTTTTATAATATTTACATAATTTAAATAAAATTTATAATGATTATATATATTTTTTATTAATTAATTTTAATATAAATTTAATTTAAATATGTATAGTTATAATATAATTTGTAATTTATAATTAATTTTAATAGAAATTTTAATTAATTTTAATTTACTGACATGATGAATATTATAAATTTTAATTAACTTTTTTAATTAATTTTTTAATTGATATATATATTTTATTTATCTTAAACTAAATATAAATGATTTTTTTGTATAAATTAATATTTTTATCTAATTATTTAAATGAATTTTTTGTATAAACATTTATAAACTATTTAGATTTGTTGCGTCCACCAGTATTCGCGGCGGTAGAGAAATATAAAGTTTATCGTCTTAGCGTTGTACGAAAATCCGGCACGCAATCAGATAAGAGAGAGGGTCTAGCATTTATGAGTCACCAAGATTTTTACGTGGAAAACCCTTGAAAAAAGGGGGAAAAACCACGAGGCCTAGTCCAGTTTGAACAAATCGATTAGTATTTGCAGTCGATTACAAATGAGGCCCTTCCTTGGGAGAAGGCCTTAGCTTGATGTACATCTTATAGAGTACATTACATGATGTAAATACAAAGAGCTACTATTGACATATTCGCTTTGTTGAAAGGACTGTAGTCGGCGGGCGACGGAAGTCAGGAGGACCATAGTCAGCTGGCGACGGAGGTCGGAAGGACTGTAGTTGGCGGGTGACGTAAGTCAGGAGGACCGTAGTCGGCGGGCGACAGAAGTCGGAAAGACTGTAGTCGGCGGGCAGCATAAGTCAGGAGGACCGTAGTCGGCTGTCGACGAAGGTTAGAAGGACTGTAGTCTGACGACGAAGATCAGAAGGACAGCGTCAGGAAGAAGTCCGATAACTGGTAGAAGTTCGGTGCCGGGTAGAAACTTGGCGAAGAGTGAAGGTTCGACGTCGGGTAGAAGTCTGACGTCTGTTGGTGGCAAAAGAGAACTCCGGCTTCACTTGGGCGGAGTTTCGACGTCATGAGGGAACTCTATTGCAAATTGGGAAGAATTTCAGCATCATGTGGAAGTTGGGAAGAATTCCAGCGTTCTCTCGAATATCACGCATAATCCCGGCATGTTCGGGCGACAGGAAGAGCTCCGGCAGTGGTCGAAGAGGAGGGGATTCTCCTTTTCCTTTTCTCTTCTTCTTCCCTTCTTCTTCTCTCTCTTCACTTGAGTGCCCTTTGTGTAGAATGAGGGCTATATTTATAGTTTTTCTGGAGTGGCATGACTCGTAAATAGGTGTGAGATCATGGGCGAATATGGAGTGGTTTGAATGGACGGCCGATATTGAACCCTTCGATCGTGCACAGTTCGTTGGACATTTGAAGGCCTTAATGATATCGAAATTCAGTGATCTTGTGCTCATTGAATTCACCTCGTTGAGCCGCTCGATTCGAGTATAAGCTCGTTAAAATCGAACACCGTTTGGTAACTCAAATTGAGGTTTGAACCTTCCAACAGTGCTTCGGGTCCTTGACTCGGACCCATTTGGGCTTGGATTGGGTTGAATTTGGTGTCGTTGGGTTCGTATTTCCGAGACGCTCAGTTTGACTGTAAGTTTGCTGAAATCGGAGTTCAGGTGCTTCTGAATTTAATTTTTGAAGTTTTCGATTTGGGTTTTTGCATCGAGATTCATGCCCAATCAAGATAATTTCATGATAACGTATCAAGATTATATTTTAACTATTTTGTTTTAATATTTAACTTATATTTTAATTGTTTTTAATAATATTTTATAAAACTTATTGTTTAAATATAATATTTTTATAAAATATAATTTTTTTTAATATTTTATTTTTAAATTAATTATTAAAATATTTTATAAAATATTTAAACGGTTTATATGTTTTTCATGAAAACAAATTTATATGTTTAATCTTTTCATGAAAAAATTTTATATGTTTATTATAATATTAAAAAAAAAATTATATGTTTAAATTTTTATAAAATATTAAGCAGAAAGTAAGGGATCAATCTTTTAATCTAAATAGGAGAGATATACCTACTTTTAGCATATAACATGGTATTACAAAGGAACAAGCTCATACGGCATAAACTCAGTTTCTAACCAATAATCACGTATGATTGTCTTTCTCACACGCAAGAAATAAAAAAGAAGGATTCACCTTCTCCACACACTCAGAAATCCATTGATTTCAACTCTCCATTCCTTCTCTTTCAAACAAGAAACCTAACACCGCAAGCCCCATACAACACAAACCCAACTTCCAAACGACAATCATGTATGATTGCCTTTCTCGGAAAAGAAGAACAAGCTAGCTAGAGAAGAATAAGAATGGTTCATCTTCTTCACACATATAGAAATCCACTGATTTCATTTCCATTGAAATTGAGATTTATCTTTTGACACTTTTCAGGACAAAATTTTATGATATGATCAGTCTTATTATACTCTGTCAATATTTAAAACTTGTATACTCTTCATAGAGGTTGACGTAACTAGAAGATTTCATTTTATCATTTCATTGAAAAACAAAAAA